>JALRMF010000050.1:0-215731 GCA_026120015.1 Dendrostoma leiphaemia
AGAAGATTATTTGCCTATATATTAATAATGCTGCTATATATTTAAGATTATATATATTAAATTATTAAAATAGTATAAGCTTTTAGGCGGGTTTTCTTAGCAGCAATTATATTGCTTACTAATAAAAAAAGTTATTTATACTTTATACTTATTACTACCGCTAAAAAAATATTAAGTATTATTTATACTAGGCAAAGGTATATATCTTTTTAAGCGTGCTAATACTTAAAAAGATTAGTGATTTTCTTATTTAAAAAAGGGTATTATTCTAAGATCTACTGCTTATATTTATTTTGGCTAGTTAATAAGATTAATAGTATATTTAAAAAGGAGGCATTTAAAAAGGCTAGCAATTGCAATAGCAGCAAAAGTCTAATTTAAACCGCTTAGCAGTATTAACCAAATTTTTTGCTAAAGATTTTTTTTTAAGAGTGGCTAATCTTAATTAATAGCTTATTTCTCCTTTTAAATAGCTAAGAGCTTATATTCCTTCTTTTATAGCGCCTTTATAATATCTTTAGTATAAGAGATCTACTTTGGCTAATTAGCTTACTTATTTTTAAAGAACTCTTATTAATAAGCAGAGTGTAAAGCAACGGCGGCGTAGTATATAGGGTTTTTATTTATTTTAGTATAATATTTGTTAAGTTTATTTTAAGTAAAGTTGATATTAACTATAAAATATAGCTAAAGTTAGCCTAAGTTTAAACTTTTTAGAAAGGGGAGAGATAGAGGGGACAGCGGCTAAGACAATAGAAACAAATTTGTAAAATATTTTAAATTAGAAAATACACTTGCAATAGTTTTTTAAGCCTTAAGTTGCTTAAAAAGAAATTTAAAGCTAATAGCATAGTTTTACATAGAGCCAAAAGCCTTATCAAAGCCATTGCACCGTCGCCAAAACTAGCCATCGCCTTCTAGCATAAAAAAAGCATCTTTAAAATCTTTAAGCACCTTTGCTAGAGCATTGATAATTAGCCAATTAGCATCCTTAATTTCTATCTCGTTTTAAAACGCCAGCGGCTATTATTATGCCTTTTTACTGTGTAGGCCAGCCTTCTAAATCTTATAATGTTATTAGTTATTTTAGTTATTTTATAAAGCATTAATAACATTGCGCAATTGCAAAGCCTAGCGAAAGATAGCTAATATAGATAGCTAGCGAGTTGGAATATAGGTAATAACCTTAAGGGGATTTTAGTGGCAGAGGTTATTGCTGTTATAGAAATTGCGCTATGCTTTAGAAAATGCTTTGATAAAACTGTTAAATTTGTAAATCTTTGTAATAATAGCATAAAGCTTGCTTATAAAGCTATGCTATTGCTAGTTGCAGTGCTGGCTAATAACAGCGTTAAAGGTAACAGTTTTAATTAAATCTTTAAATGCTTAGTGGTTGTTATTAAAGAAAAGGTCTTAGCAGACGAAGTTAACAATATAATCAAAGCAGTAAACTATTTAAGCCTTGCTATAAAAGCCAAATGCCTATCTTAAAGCCGCTATTGCAATTTTATTGCTATTTAAAACGATTATTAGTTTAGCTAACAAAAAGAGGAGAGAGAGGGAGAAAAAGACCAACTAGCGTTATTAAGTGTAAAATATCCCAACTTATCTTTAATGTTAAAAGACTTAATTATATTGCTAATATATAAAGTGAGATTTTTGCTAGTAAACCTATTTATAATCTCTAGCATCTCTAAAACTAGTTTTTATAGCTTGGCATTTTTGTTAAGCTAAAAGATTATAATGCTATATAAATACTTTTAGTTATAAGCACGCTAGCTATTAAAAGAAACATAAATCTTACCTTAGATTTAGCTAAGAGCTAAGACAATTAGCACTTTAAAATCTTTATATATTATAAAGATTTATTGGCAAAAAGTATAATATAAAAAGAAAACTTTTGTCTTAGCAACTATAAGGTTGCAATACTTGCATAATGCTCTTAGATTTATATTATTAAATATATAAAAGCTGCGATTATTATATATAATCTAGCACAATAGCAGCTATTAAAACTTTTCTTTATTAAAGCTAGCGACAAAGTTGCTAGCAATAGCTTATTCTCTAAGGCTTTTAGCATTAAGATTAAAAAGCTGTAATATGCTCTACTGCGCTAGCGCCTAGCCAAAGCTAGGCAGAAAAGTCTTTATATTAAGATCCTAGATTTAATGCTTCTTTTAAAAGTGCTTGCTAGCATTTTAAAAACCTTTTAAAGTATAGTTCTAAGGCTGCTAAAGCAAAGGCAAAGTCTTGTAAATATAGTGATAATATATAAACAATTATTTCTTTGCATTGTTAATATATTTAATATTATATCTATGCTTTTAAACCTACCCTTGCAAAAAGCTTATATTAAAAAACTATTTTTAGTTAAAAAAGTAATTTTAAGAAAAAAAAGCCTAGTTTTTTTTAAGCTAGGGCCAGCCCTCTAAAAAGGCGTTTTGCCAGCATTTTACTAAGGCAGGGTTAAGATTAGAATTAAGTAAAAGCATTTAACAAAAACTAAAAATAATAAAACATTATATAAGGATTTAGCAAAAGAATTATTAGTTAAAACTTTTTATATAATATAATAGTATAAGTAAGCCTAGCAAAAGCACCCTTATAATTCTTATATTACAAGATTAATAGCAAGGCTAATAGCATATAGCCTTTGCTATTTGTTTGCAAACAATAGCAATAAATAAAGGCTGCTGCTTTATTACCTAAACTAATAAAGCCTATAAAGGCAATTTAAACTAAGCTTAAGCAAGTATAAATATAAGAGCAAATATAGTTGTAAAAGTAAAGAAGACAAAGGGTTAGCCTAAATAAACTATATTAGCTAGCTTTTATTAGCGGCAGCAAACTAGCCGCTAGTTTAATTTTAATAGAGATTTTAATTATACAAATACTTTTAAGGTTAGTGAATATAAATTTTAAGTTAAAATAATGAAAATTAAATATTATAATGGTTTTTTTAAAGTTAAAGAATAAAAAGAAGGGTTATTATTAAAGTTAATTAGCAAGGTTAAACAAAGCAATCTAGCTAGAAGGCTTACCTAATTATACTTGCTAGCCACTAGCGCCCTTAGCCCCTAAGATCTTTACAATATAGCAAACTCATTTATAGGCTATTTTTAATAAAAATTTTGCCTAGACTAATAATTGTAAAGTTAGCAATATTGATTTTTAAGTTAGATTTATAAAATTTAATAACGCAGCCTTAGTTTAAAAAGAAAAAAGAAAAGAGGGTTTAAGAGTTAATAGTTAAGTTGGTTAATTAGAGGGATTTAGGCTAGGGAAGGCGGGCTAGCAAGGCTTAAATTAAGTTTGCCAGGGGCCCTAAAACCCTAACCCTTTGAAAACAGTGCTACCAAGTGCCGGCTTAAGATTAGAACTTTAAAGGGCACTTTTACAATACTAAGAAATTTCTACAATATTTTAATTATCTACCTACTAAAGCTTTAAATGAAATTAACGTAGATTGATAAAGTAATTAAAAGGGCTGAAATGAAATTGAAGTAGGCGTAGGAAACTAGTGGGGCTCCCGTCAATTTAATTCAACTGCGTGGAAACAGTGTATGGATGAAACACTCTGACTCCAGCCATAATCCATTCTGATTCCGCGCAGCACATTTCTTGAGAATCGCCTCTGCCCCTGCCTTCTCCTTGCCAGGTTCGCAAATCCTATGCTGAAAAGGCTCTTACGCATCTGGACAAGCGTTCGGACCCACCTGCAGCATTGCGAGCACACTGGCCCTGAGTTCCTCTGCGAAAACCCCAATACAGGCGCTCGCCCGCGCCCCCCCCCCGGGGTAGCCGTCATTTTGCTCACTGTGCTACGCAAGTGTATTAGCATTTCCCATAGCAATCCCTTTCGTCCCAAAGTAAGCGAATATTCAGCTAAAACCCAGACTCCAGTTGTCGCCTTTGGTGGCGTGGGATAAGCTGGAGATCTCCCAGGGGCTCAGAACCGGTCGAAACTTTCAAGGTTCCGGCGTAAACTGTAATAACTTGAAGGCTGAGTATATGATGCGAGAAGGGCGTGCCGGCCGAGCATCGCGACCAGTGCCTGCCTGGATGAGTGGGGGGTGTGGAAAGCATCCAGAGCCGGGCCCGGTGCTCGTTCAATTTTCAGCCCTCAGACCATTGGCGGACCGGCGGAGGTGCTCGTCTGGGCTACGGAAAATAGGGGGGAATAACTGTTATATATGACTGCATCAGTGCCCGGACCAGGTATGCATCTCGTCGCTCTAAGCAGCCATCTACGAATCTAATCGAGTTTCTTTGCGAACCGGAGCGGTGTTTGAACTCAACCATTTAGCAAAAGTGGAAGTAGAACACGCACGGTTGCACAAAGAGCTAAGCAATGAGAGGTAACATGAGTTACTTACAAGAGTGGACGGGCGGTCCAGCCGCCCATGGTTCTATGTATAAGACCTCCGTAGAGCCTGCACGGTGACCCTCAACTGTTGCTGTGACACTGTCGTTGCATTCCTCTCCTCTGCCCCAGGAGTACCGACTCTACAATTCTCCCTTAGGCGCCGTTCTGGCAAGTGCACTGCAATGTCTCAACCTCATAGAAGCATCTGGAATTCTCGACACCGCACTAGGTACAGGAGTCCCTCCAGTCAGCCAGAGCAACTTATATATAGGCTTAGGAACTAGTCCACCTACCTCATGATCTGTCCTGCATGTGCAGATACCTACAACCCCGCCAGGTTTTATGTATTCGCATGAGTTTGTCGCCGTCTTATATTTCTATAACACGATCAGTGACTGTACGCTGTCTTTTTACCCAAGGATGAAGAAATTGGGGCATTTACCCCGGCGTATACTGTATTTGCGGTCGAAGAAGTGGGCTTTGCAACAGGTGACGCCGATTTGGATGCTGTATGTGTCGTTTTACCCAACTTGAGCGCCCGGATCCGGCTGGGGTGCTGCGAGTGCAGAAGTGGCCGCAAGGGTGAAGAGAAAGGCAGTAAGAGCTCCGTTATCATGCATTGTGATGATAATGCAAGTTTTCTCCAGTGGTCCTTTTGTTTTTTCTTCCTTTTTTTTTTCTCCCTTCCTTTTTTTTTCCTTTTTTTTCCTGTTTGGTTGGTATTTGGAATTTGGTCTTTGGGATTGGTCTTCTGGATCGATGAAGTTAGCAATATCGACTTGAGCACTCACTCGATTCCCAAGGTTTATATATACTTTCATCGCTTGTGCCTGTCCAGGTGGAGGAGATTTGTTGCAAGGCCATCCGCATGTTAGTTTTTTTTTTTCTTCTTCAGCATTCAGTTGGCTGATTCGTTTTCTATTCCAAACGCCTGGAGTGTTGGAAACGTCCCATGGTCCCGGACGGTCAGGTATATTCGTTATGGGAGAGGAAGTCTCGGGCTTTCTTTTTAGAAGAACAGGATGGGCGCTGGCTGCGCCCGGCCTCGAGGCCTTGTCCTCCCGGCCCTCTTGACCGCCATACTAATTCCTGAAGTTGACCATTTCAAAAGGCACAGCTGCAACTTCAAGATTACCAACAGTTGCGACAAAGGTAGCAATGGCAGAATGGCAGAATGACCAACGGTAAACTAGTCAAGTATATAATTAGAGAATGTAACACTAGCGGCACCAACGGTTACCCAGGTAGAACAGAGCTAAGAATTGCAAAAGGGTCAAAGATTACGTAAGAACTTTAGCAATTGTTGTTGTTTTTAAGGTGACGGTGGGTACAAACCTTTGCAAACATAGGTGACGAGGTACTATGTTCCATATTGTCTGTAAAGCATGCCAGTTGATCGGCAGCCTTCCGATCCTGGCAATGCTCATAAGTTGCTAGACCTCTTTTTCACGGCCATTAGAACACACTCCCCAATTTTCTCCCAAGTCTGGCTTAATTCCGTCCTCGTAACGGTGAAAAAGCGGAAACTTGAAAAATAGAGTTTCATTTTGTCCATAATTTCGTACTAATCACGGGTAATAGGCTTGCAGGACTGGGATTTACATGTGAACCTTGGAAAGAAACGTGTCGTATTACATCGGCTTTGGCAAATAGCCGTTTTGATTTGTATGGACAGAAGCCGGATGCTGAGACAGGTGTCCCAATAAAGGCATTGTTTTGGTGTTCATCACGTTTAGACGCCAGACTCTTCATCCTCGGCCCAGGCCTCAACGCTTTTGCCATACCAGCTTTGACAACACAGGTCCATCCTCTGGCAGCAGCGTCCTGCAGTAGCGGCTGTCCCCTCGTCGTCATGCGACGAGGACGTGAGCTGCGCGAGCCGTTGTCTCCAGAACAAGACCCTCTTCCGGCTGAGACCATCCTTCTCGATACCAGCTTCCATCAGTAGCGATCCCAAAGCCGGCGGACCCGCGGCACACCACCTTGTGTCCACGGGCCGACCCTGATTGACCAGCGCAAAGAGCTTGTCGCATCCATAGCGCAGCCAGACTTCGACTATGGGAAGCAGCTGCGGCAGGGTCCATGCGCCGGTCTGCTGCTCTTCCTCTAGCGTTTGCCTCATGATGTCGACACAACAGCCGGTGAAGGCTTCATTGCAGACCCCGAGCCCCGCGAGGCGGGCGATCCCAGCCGTCAGGTTGCAAGCCTTGACGGGCGCCAGGGGCCCGGTCGAGGAGGTAGCCTCCTCCCAGGCGCCCCGGACGTCCCCGACGAGAAAGGGCAAATCGGTCCAGACACGGCCGTCGGGCGTGGTCACGGTCTCGATCGCACCCCCCGTGGCCCTGGTCATTAGGCCAAGCTCCCTCGCCCAGAGGATGAGCCTGACCAGGCGGTCCTGCGCAGGATGGTGCGCGTCGATGTTGGAGGCCGACAGGGTGAACAGGAACCATATGCTGTGCAGGTCGGCACTGATGAGCTCCATGGGCCTCTCGCCCTCCCCAGGGCCCAGCTGGCGCACCAGGAGCCAGATGCTGCTGGCCATGGCTGCCCATAGCGTATTGTCGTTGCCGGCCCTAGATTCGTCTTTGCACACTTCCTGCATTCTCTTGATCATGCGGATGTCCCCTGCGATGAACTTCTGGGTATCCATAACGACTTAGGTAGAATGGTAAGAATAATTGATGACCTGATGGGATCTTTGTGGAGATGAAATGCGGTTTGGGTTTCGTTTGTCTGGCCTGGTAGACTCAATAGAGGGGCATGAATTCCAAGGCGAGCACCACTGGCACTTGAATACACGAGGACACAAGCGTGTCAACGGACTTTGATTGTTCACGGGTCATAAACCTCACCTGAAGCCATTTTGACGGACAGGATTCGTAAATTCCCACATAGTCGGGGGCAGGGATATGGACTAGTGTTCAGATAGTGAAGGGGCAGGGGCAGGGACGTGGATAGGGGCCGCGGTAACGGGTAGTAATATATGCCCTTCGCCACGGACCGACAGTACAGTATAGATGGAAATAGCTTTGGCCATGTAGGCAGGGCAGCAGTGACAGCTCCCACCTGTCACAAATACTGGAATCCTTGACAGCTAGGTATTGTATAGCTTCGTCCCCTGCGCCGAAAAACCTCCGTAGCCGACGATGGATTCGTGCCTAGGTGTTCCGATGGCACTGTTGGCGGCCCCTCTTGCGGGCGGCTGCACTAGCGCCAACAATGCCGGACCTAGGCACTCTGCTGTCTACCCTTGGTGTGATGAAACCGTGACGCTGACGTGTATTTTCAGAACGCTGCTGGTATCCTGGGCTCGCTGTACGGTGGCCAGCGTGCGTTGGGCTGAGGAGGCCATGTCTAGGAGCTCGCGACTCCCGCGTGGCAACGCCGCCGGCGAGCACCAGCTGGTCGTTTGACGACGAGGCCCGCCTCGGCCGTCTCCAAGGACCAGCAACGTCTGGCCGTTGCCTTCCTTGCGGCGCGCGGCGCCCAATGTACCACCGGCGGCCTCGTCGCCGCCCCAGCATCGTGGGTTAAGTATGACGGCCAGGTGGAATCTGCCTTCAACGCCAGCCTCTGGAGTATCCAACGCCCGCAGCGCGACGTTTGCAGCTTTTCCTCAAGCTCAAAGCCCTACGAAAGGCCATCCACGATCAGAAGAAGCGGTACGCGGGCCACCGGTTGCCACTGGTTGGCACGAGGGTATCTCGGTAATCCTATTCCATGTTCGGTGCAAGCCGGACAACCGCGTCTCAAATCATCTTGGCCCCGTATTACTCCTCGCGCCTTCGCACTTTGAGTATCGCCGGCGACAATGGCGAGCTCCTCTCGACCTTAAGGCCCGCTCCATACGCGCAGGCCGCTGGCGACGTACGCCGAGCCATGAAAAGTACCTAGGCATGTCACCATTCGAAGCCTGCAGGGACAGAGTCTGTGTCGAGACTATTAATGTTTTCAAAGATGCAAATACGACCTCGCCACCAATCTCCTCATCGTTGGGCGGGAGAGTGGTTCTCCATGGCATCGTACACGACTCATCGTCTCGTGGACCACTGCAGAGCTCGCCTTCGGCCATCGATATCCTACCGGAGGACTTCGGGACCTCTGCAACAAGGATAATGCGCAGTTCCGGGACCTGTTGGTCTGCCGCGACATGCAGAAGACCTCCAATACCACAGACAAGGAGAAGAGAGACTGGTCCACCCTACACCCCAGCCTCAGAGAACCAGAGATCGAGAAGTCTCTTTGGTCCCAACTGCTCCGCTCGAATTCTCGCTCCCCACCTGTCTTTCTTCTCCCTTCAGTGTTCTTTTCTCCGCTGCAGAGTTGGTGCTACTCCCCACCCTCGACCTACCAGTCTCTCATCTCGACCAGCCTGCTGCCTCAGCCGACCCTCCACCTCGACCCGCCTGCCACTCGACGTTGGCGTCTCTCCCTTTCCATGCCGACCAAGCCCTCTCGTCGTACGGAAAAGATGGATTTGCCTCACACGCCCTCCACTTCGACCCTGGGGGAAATGTCCATCTTTCAGTTTACAGACCTGCGCCCTCAGGAAGAAGTGTGGAAGGCCTTCCGGGAGGCCTTGGACTGATAGCACTCCCCAAACCTAGTACGCTTGCCACAATCCCCAGCATCAAGCCAACTAGCGCACTACTACATGCGACAACCACACCGCCTCCCGCGTCCCGCGGGGGGGGGGGGGGGAGAGGCCTTGCCGCGCCGCGGGTCATCACCACCGCAACTGCAAGTCTGCCAATAGTAGCTTTATACTTGCAAACGCCTCCAGTATGCCTCTGCGGCACCACATACGACACAGGCGCGACCACAACTTGCGTCATCGTCTCAGAAGCGTCACCGCCGCCGGCCTCTCTAAGAAGCAAAAGAGAACCAAGGTGTTGCTCTTAACGTGCGCGAAAAAACCCTTGCGGAAAACTTTAGGGATGTCAATAAAACGACATCGCCAATGACCGGGAGAGTCTCATGGCGGACATAGCTCCTAACGCGGAGATTCACACACACAGATACACACACAGATACACACACAGAGAGAGAGGGGGGGAGAGGGACAGAAGAAGAGGGGGAGAAAGCAAGAGGGAGGAAGAAGGATAGAGGAGATTGCGAAGTGACAGAAAGCAAAGAAGTATCTAAGTTACCGGCAAAATTAGTGACACATGGATAGGCGGGTCAATTGGTATAGAATGACATTGCTGGTTTGTAACATCCTTGTTCTGCCCTACGTTTATCTGTTCTATCGCCAACTGTTCCTGTCACGCGTCTTGGGCCGCCTCTCCGTCGCGTTCCCCTGTCCCCTGCCTCCCGGGTCCTGGACTCGCCGTCATGGTCAGACGGTAACCTGGGCACCAGCGCCTTCTTGGATCGAATCGAGTTGTAGTGTGACACCGTGACGCTCTCCGATCATAGTGAGCAGGAGCGCGGCTTGATCAACTCCCAGATTGGAGGTGGCAGTGACGGACACTTTCATTGTGAGGCCAGGGCGAAGGTTTTCGACGTCGTCATCGTCAATGTCATCAGGAACAGAGAACCGAAATGGCGAACGCTTCGCACACTTGTTGTGTGCCTGGTGTGTGGACCGTTCGGTACCATCCGACATTGTGATGGTGACTCCCTGTGTCTGGGTCAGCTGAATGAAGCAAGCCGAACCGTATCGTAGGGATTGGAACTCACAGCCAGAATTGGGTACCGTGTCTGACACACTGGATTGTGTCGAATCGCCAGTGGGTTGCTCGATATCGAAAATCATGGGGTCCTCCAACTCGAGGTCCTCATTGTCCGACGACCACGTGAACTCACCAAAATCATAGTCCGATGGCAGCGACTGGACGCCCATCAGGTCATCGCTGTCGTCGTCTGTTGAGAAATGTGGCTCGAAGCGCTTCCTTCATCATCGTCCGGTTTCTAGGCAGCGGGCAACGAGGCAGGGCCCGACATGTCGTCGTCATCTTCATCCTCTCCGGGCGAGGGGATCCTCGGACGAGGAGAAGATCACGATGACACTGAGACGGTCGTCAGGCTAGTGGTGTACATAGGAGAGGCGGCAGTGGGGACATACCTGTCAGTCTCCCGGGACGGAGAGGGTGTTGCCACAGTGTTTTGGAGGCCAGAAGGAGATGCGGACAACTCGAAGGTGCTGACGTGTTTGTCAGACTCACCTTGAGCACGGGAAAATGGACGGAAGGGAAATACCTCAGCGAGGTCCACGGTGGAAGGTTGGCTCATCGCCTCTTGTAGTAGTCACCGAAATAGCACTGGGGCCAGCCGTGTTGAGACTGTCCGAAGTGGACAAATTGCAGAATGGCAGGCTGCCATTCACGGCCATAGCCAGGGGTGAGTAGGGTGAGGCCATGCCACCCGAGGGCCAGGCCCAAGAGGCCTGGGGAACTGCTGTCATGGTGACGGGCGACGCGGCGTTGAGAGCCCCCCAGAAGACGAGCGAGGGAAACTTGACGAGGCGAAAGAGAGCACGGGAGGGCAGCAATTATTGCACCGGAAGGTTTATGTTGAGAACGAGGAAAGGAAAACAGAACAGCTAGAGAAGGGAACGGGAGAGGTCCACTTGAGATATGTGGGTGCCCGGTGCTTCTGTCTATTGATCTGCGCCTTCCACCTCCAATTACCAAGCCCAAAAGGCGCGCACCTCCTTCGCAGTGATATTGAGACGTATTTTTTCTTTCTTTCTGGTTAGTCAGTGGTCTTTTCCTATGAGGCGCAAGGGGGGGGGGCTGACACCACCCGCGCGCCCAGATGGACCTGATGGCCAGGACTGGGCAGTCTGAGCTGCTCCATTGTTGTCGACTTCTCAGGTTCCTGCCGGTACCGCTACGCAGACATCTGGAAGGTGACACTGTCTGGTCTGTGGTATGAACAATGCCTGTCAGCCTGCCGACCCCTCTGACCGCCTGCGAAAGCTCGAACCAGGACTCACGTGGCAGGTCACAAAAAGCACCACCTGGGCAGCGGTCGCGGGCACCCCCTGCCATCACCTCCACGCCCTCCTTGACAAGCTGTACAATCTTTGAGGAAGTCTAGCTTTGCTCGAGGGCCTACAGTACTGTCAGCTCGAGGAAGGTACCATCACGTTATCAACACGCGGTCTGAGAAGACGCCAGATCATCATCAATGCATCCCCAACTCCTGCGATGCTACCTTGTGCCCATTGATGTTAAAACTAGGAATCGTCCCCCAAGACAATCCCGTGGTCTGTCGATGTGCTTGGCCAATGCAGAAGCCAGACTAGAAACGCCAACGAACATGTGGCGTGGACCCTTGATTGATCAATTATCCATGGTTGATCCCTTCCATCAAAAAAAAAAAAAAAAAAGGAAGGAAGGGGGGAAAAGCCTCAAATCCTGGTAATACATGCTGAACCGCGAACCACCTCTCCCACTCCCTCAGTTTCCACCTGCGGTGGGCAGTGTGTCGGCCGGTATGTCTATGCCCGGGTATAGTGTGTACTTGGGCAGGACATCTAAGCGACGAAAGCATCCTGGTGGAAATTGCCGTCCTGACGGTTGGCGCCCGCTCGATTTCAAAGAGTTCGAACCTCTTGAAGGCCTCGTACTGGGCCTCGACCGCCGTCATGCCCTGCAGTCATGTCTTTCGGACGCTGGGAGACAGGATACCGCCACGGGTAGCAACCAGACCGATGTTGACCTGAGAAAAGGATAGTCAGTAACGTTTCACTTTGACAAGGGGGTAAGATGAATATATACACCTATGTTGGGTGTAAGCGAGGCGCGCATGAAAAAGGACGCTCCACGCTTGCGGTCAGTATGCATTGTCTGGATACCGTGGTGGTTGCTCTTTGCCAGGTGTCGGTACGCGCGGTGGTTGGTGATCTTCGTGGACGCGCCACGTCGCTTGAGTTCATCCTTGACCTCTTTCTCGCTGGGCACATCCTCGTCGAGGATGGCGACCTCGACGCATCAACGCACCGAGCTTTTATGGTTGTCGCGAGCATGGCAGAGTCTGGTGCCTCGTGGGTGTCGGCACTGCTCTACATGTTGAAGACTTGGGAAAGAAACATCTGTTTCTCTTGGGGTTGCAGGAGAGCGCACTCCTCACCGTAGAGCTGCTTTTTTGCACGGTACAGGAGGTCGTTCAGAGCGGCCTTGTGAGCGGCGGGCAGTCTCTCAGCGGAGGTGGGAACGGGGGCCACCTGGGTGGAACGGATGACCGAAGTCACCTCAGGCTCGGACATCGAAGGGGTGGGTGGGGGCATCGCCATTGTACTTGATGATGATGAAGGTTGGTAACCGAGGGAAGGGGGCCTTGTGACTTATGAGTAGAGACGGCGCGAATGCTCGTGCGAGGGCAGGTAAAGCTGGCAATAAATGATGAGAAGCAGACGGAACTAGGGCAGCGCAATAAGGCGGGTGCGTGTGGAAAAGAAAGATGAAGAAAACTGAGGTTGAGAACTCGTTAGAAGGGGGTGAGGTCAAGTTGGTGGTCGGCGCGAAGAAAGAGAAGCCAGCTTGCGAAGGGAGAGGGAAAACGAAAACAAGTTCGCATGGGAGCCGAGAGCACCGACGGCAACGACAAGCAGGAGGCTCTCGTCATGTTGCGCGCCCTCCTCCTCCCTACACCCCGTACCTGGGCGTGGCCTTCGGCGCAGCTGCTCTTTCATCATGTCGTGAGTGTCGCCCGCGACGGTAATCGTCCGAGCCTCTTTCTAGCCTCGACAACGTCTGGGCGCGTGCGGAGAGCCATGTCAATGGATCGTGCGGCGAAACCCCGGAGAAGCCCTGAATCCGGGCTACCCAGAAGGCGAGCGAGAGGGAGGGCAGCCATCTCGATTCCTTGCATGTTCTGAAGGTGTTCAAGTCGCCATCGCCTGCGGCCTGCGGCGTATCGAATGGCGGCCTTTTCGGTGCGGATGTCGTAAAAGCGGATGATGGGCCCTGCGACATTGGTAGCGCGGAAGGCCTTGCATATGTTTGCGGTGATGCCATTCACGGCCTTGTGCTGACTGGCGACGACGAGCACCTGCCTGCCTTCACAAGTCGGATCTGGGCATACCGTCTTTCCTCTCGACCAGAAGGCAGAGGGAGTTTGGGGGCATGGCCGACGTGAACGGGGACGGGATGACTTCTCCCTTCCAAGTGGATTTGTCCTCAACGGCCATTCTCGTGGAAGCAAAGTGAGGTTATCTCGTTCTGTATTGTGTATCAAGAAGAGAAGAAAAGAGGGTTACGGTTAGCCCCTTCTGGGCTGCCACAACTTTGGTTCACAGGCTGATTGACAAGACCGACGGGCGTGGAGTGGGCCTCCTGCCCTTCCTTTCTTCATATCACACACTTGTTTCCACTGTTTGTGAGTCACTAGTAGCGGAAATCCGACAGGGGAGACGTCCCAGCAAGCAAAAAGTCGTCCCGTCAAACGAGGGCTTGCAAGCCCATGAGCAGGGTCCCAGCAGCTGGCGCAGGCACCATGACCTTCCTTCCTGATGGCTTGCTGTGACAGCCTGAGAAGGAGCCATGGGTATTCGCCACAATGACAAAGAAAAGGACACATTCCTCTCCGACGTCTTCCACATGAGTTTGAGCCCCTTGCTAGACTGTCTTTCGTGTCACTGACAGTGAGCATCATTGCAGCCCACCTGATACCAACCTCGATCTTTCGGCACCTTCGTCTTCGTCCGCGTTCGACATTCTGATGAGGGAGACCAGTCTCTCATCGGCTCCTGCGACCCGTCGTCCAAGAAGCCATCGGGCAAAAAGAAGAATCCTGCTGTCCCGTCCCACAGGCCGATACACCCGCCTTTCCCTCGGTTCTCGACCTTCTCAGTCAGACTCGCAAGCGCCGTGATCCGGACATGGTGCAAGTTCAGGCGCAGCGGACACTCCCACAAGGTCCAAGGACCTTTCAGGGTCTTCAATCCAAACACGGTCACGAAAGAAAAAGCCCGGGTACAATGAGAGGGGCGAAGATCGTTGGGAACTCTGGGAGTTCTTGGACGAGCTGGGCGACGAAAAGAAGGCAGAAGTCACCATTGAGGGGGTGGTCGCGATTATGAGACGGGTCCTCCGGCCAAGGGTCACCGCCGAACAGATGGAAGACGCGTTGTCCGACCCTTTCATCTCTGCCCTTGCAGATATCCTACGCCATGTTTTCAGCACACAACTGTCCAGGCACAACTCGGATCTTTTGGGCCCCGAAGACAATGTCACATGGGCAGCGGCGATTCCGCCCCACGTACCAGCAGCCGTCCAGCAAATGCTCACATCGGGCTTGGGCCCAGACATCACTCAATTGCCATGGAAGGACACCAATGATATCGGTGTGTACTGGTTTGGGGTTGTGCCCCTTCTTCCAGGTCATCGGTGGTACCATTACATTGGATCGGCCACAAGCTATGTACACCCAAGCGGACTAGACAGGCGACGGAGAGATCGAGCGCCTGATAGGGTCCATTCCAGGACGAACAACTACGTCAATAATATTCGATGGCGGCATCGAAACGAGTTTTCGGACGTCACTGGTGTTCCTACCAGTCGTCAACGATTGAGGATCTCCGATGGGTAACTTTGATGGTGGTGCCTGGGTCGAGCAAATTTGACAACGTGCGAGACACTACCTACTTCCGGTGGATGGTGGATGTGCATCATCGCGGAGGCTGTGTTTACGCCGTGGCTCGGATCACACAAGCACACAAATCTCAACTTCTGTTTGTGGAAACCGCCAACTACCTAGGTACCCAACACGATCAGCGGGATCCAGACACCAGTGTGCCAGATCGACAAGTTGGTGATTTGTCTGCCTTTTGGGGTAACCCATACACACCGTGCAGTGTGCCGCCCTTGAATATCACGGGCAGCACCGTTGGTGGGACCAATACACATGGTCCAGTGATCGAAGGTGTCAGGGGCGCATGGCCGGCGGAGATGGCACGGCGTCGCAGCAGCGCTCATATCGAAAGAAACCCCTGTTCGGCTGGAAAAGCTGCTGTGAATACAAAATTTGACTAAATAGGCACAACGCTGGAAAGACATAAACTCGAATTGTAGACAGTGTATATCTATGGTCGGACGGCCAACTAGCCAGTCGACCACCTACCTAGGTAGTCAACTAAACAGGTAACCAGACTGTTGAACAATTAAATCATAATAAAGAAACTAAAATTATAAGTGAAATGTTTGATTGATTGTGTAATCGACTGGCTGGTTGACTGGCTGGTTGGTTGTCTACTGGACATCCTCAAGTACGCAAGCATAATCTTGTCTGCAGAACCTATGTCGAACACCCGGGGACTACATGAATCTATAAACGAGGCCATGCATTTACAGATATCATCTCCCCTGTACAGCTGCTTACATTGGTGGAGTGGTCATAGGGAAATACGGGGTTTTGATTTTTGATTTTGTTTTATGTGAGCGTTTTCGCGCACCATACCAGTGAGCCAGCCTGCCTAGGTACCACGCTGCCAATCGCGAAAAGCTGGATACCAACGCCAGGAACCGAGGCTACCGTGCTGCCAAACGTTCGCGGTACATTAATAAGCGCGGGGAGGATCTCATCAGCATGGCAAGGCCTGACACATGTCAAAACCACTCACGGTTGATGAATATTAATTCTGGGATGTCTCAAGTCAACATTTATGCTTCGCTGTCGTTCGTGGTGGCCGTCAAGGATCTCCGGGGACGCATGGTTTGATTTTGGGAGGACTGTGCTTTTGTTGGGACATCATGTTATCAACTCTACTCACAACGGAGGAGCATGAGTTCTGGGATGGTGCCCATCAACATGTTGCTTGACCATTGTTCATGACGGATATTGAGAATTGTTAGATAGTGGTCAACTTGTTTATTGTTCTTTGACAAAAAAAAAAAAAAAAAAAAAAAAACCTTTTTCTTTGACAGGACTCTGCTGGTCTCTGTTCAAGTGGCGGGGGTCGGACTCGCTGCCGGAGCCTACATAGTAGGCGTTGATGGATATCCCTGAGATATGGCCCCTTGGTCCAGCAGTCGCGTGAAATGACCGATAGAACTCAGTCAATGGCAGAACAGAGGTGGCTATAGAACTGAACTAAGCAAAGATATTCTGGATGTTCTCTTCAGCTTTACTTGAGTACCTAGGTAGAGCCTTTCTGCAGTTTATCAGACTTTTGCCCGATGGCAGTCTTGCCCGGATTCTTTGGCATTGTCTGCATGCTGTAGATCTCAGCTGCCTAATCTGTGCCAACTCTGGCCTTGAGCATTTGAATATGAGAACCTCTCGGTAGACGAATCTGTCGCCGAACACGGTTCTTTTCGGCATTCTTTCTGCAGTGACAAGGCGGTCTCGAGGTAGCGCTCAGACGAGCCTGTTCAGCGGCTGCAAGGTTGCGCGGGGGGCGCGGGGGGGGGGGGGCAGGTTGCAATGAGTCGCTCGGAGCCTAACCTTTCGAGGGCACACATGAGGCCTTTGCGACCCGCTTTGTCGAAACATGTCATCTTGGCAGCCTCGAGATTCGTCGAACCGCCGGTTGGCAATGACGAGAAGGCGGTTGGTCAGCCGGGTGGTCTGCGTTGGCCATGTAGTTGACGAACATGCACAACCGGGACCACGTCTTCGAAGACATCTTACAAGCCAGACGCGCATCTCTTCGTTCCCTGAAGAGAAGCCTTGGTCGGATTGGAAAATTTCCAGGCTTGTGGCATGAGTCCAGCTATGGCGGCACAGAACATCCGACCTCGGCGGCCGGCGAACCAAATTAGCCCTTGGCTCCAAAGGTGGAATTGGCGAGGCTGGAGAGGGCCGCTTGCACTGAGCATTGGGTGTAGTTGCGGAAGGGTACTGGACTTGATGTGAAGCTCGGGCGTCCACACAGGGAAGACCTCCTCGAGCTTGATAGGTAGAGCATTGACTCTCTGCTGACATTGGTCCTTGGAACTCCTCGGCCGCAAGCCGCTCTACCTTTTTGTTCAGCTCGGTCAAGAGACACTTGATCTTGTTGCTCACCAATTATTCTGGCTCGGTTGGGGGGGGGGCATGTGCCCGCCCCCCCCTGGGGCATATCCATCTTGCTTTGTGACAAGAGAGGGTCGGTCACAAGGTCGTCGAGAGAAGGCAAAGACCCGAATGTCCAGTACCAGGCAGGTAAATATGGTAGGTCAAGGTAAAGTAGGGAAAGAGGGCGAGGAAGGGCGCGAATGCTGCGACCGGGAAGGCAGCTGTTGAGAAGAGCGAAGGGTCAAGGTAAAGGAGACGGAATCAGTGCGCACGCGTCAATGGTCAGAGGCGAGAAGGTATGGCAGATGCTTGGTTTGGGCGCGGTGATGGGGCAGAAAGGAAAGGGAAAAGACAGGGGCAGCGTGAACGCTGGGCAAACAGTTATAAATATGAAGGACTTTAGAAGGAAGGAAGAAACCCAGCGTGGGCAAAGTGACAACCATCTAACTAGCCCACGTACGTGGTGGCTCTGGAACCGTCCGCCCATCCTCTTCTAGCAGGCTACCTACTTAAGTAGGTACCGATCCCCATTCTCCCAGGCTGAACAATAAAGCAAACAATGGACCCCTTCCACTGTCTAATCTGATGCGTACGAGAAGCCACAGGTACGAAATAGTTGTGGCTCTTCTCACGGGATGCCACTTGGTTGCGGAGGGCATACTCCAATACCCAAGGCCATATCAGGTGACTGAACCTGTCTGTACCATGGTGGTACCACGGTGGTGCCATGGTGGTGCCATGGTAGACGTCAAGAAAGGTCAACGCCCAGAGTTTTCCTCAGACGTATATGCGCCTCTCTGACGAGCCCGAGGTCGCGCTCGATGTCCTCTCGCTGTTGGCGCATGACTTTAAGCTCCGCTCTGGCTTCATCGGCCTCGCGCTTGGCTACAACCAGCTGCTCTTCGAGGTCTTTGAGCTTCTGGACAGCCGCCGCCTTCTCCTGAGTCTTGGCGGTGCTTTGATGGGCGCATTGCTCTTGGTCAGCCTTGATCGCGGCAATAGCCGACATGTCCTTGTCGTATCCGTCCATCTTGGCTCAGGGGCCGCAAGAGCTGGTGGCTGGAACTCATGGACCTGACCTGTAGAGTGGGAACAAAGTCAGCAAGACGGAGCCACAGATGCCATCCATATGGACAGAACCGCCCGCGTGCGTGAAAAGAATTTGGTGACGCGTCGTTTATAGCGTCATTTGGGGGGGGGGGGGACTTGGCAGGGTCAGTCTTTCCTTCAACTTTCCAGTGGACTTGAACCAAATGGTTCGTTTGACTTCTTGTTCAATTTCGATTCCGAGAGATTGTCGACGCGATGGGAGGAGGTGAGGGTGCCTTGAATGTTGGACTGTTGACCTCGAGAGCTTCGCAACTTGATGAGATGGTGAAAGGTTGCTGTGGATACGGTCAGATGAAGCAAAATTTAGAGAGATAGAAATAGGAGGGAGCCTACTTGCAACGTGAAACTGGACAGAGCAGGGAGATCTGGGGATACGAATTTGGGAGGCAAGTTGATTCTCAGCGGGCCTTGTTTCCGCCACCACGTCTGTGTCTGGGGTCGACCTCTAGAGAAGTGGGTAAGGGAACCACTAGAGCACGGCCTCTAGAACAGTGGTGATGGTGCAAGGGTTCTGATTCAATTGCGCATTAAGTAGTGGAGACATCGAAAAGGTATAGAGGAGCGCCAACGAAGTCTAGTGGTGTGTGCGGAGCTTACGACAAGGATGAATGTGTCTCTGGAAACCACCTGGGCAGGCGCTGTGGTCTCGTAAGTTTGTCGACGACGAAGACCTTGATCTGATGAGAATCTCAACGTTGGCACAAGTCGGGCGAAGTCAAAGTTTTTCGCGAGCAAGAGTTGCTCTGGTGGGGGTGCGAGATGTATTGATGCCCAGGTGCCTGTTGGTGATCGAGAAAGAAAAAATTTGTTGTGGTCCGGGGCAGAGGTGAGACCACGCAGGAAAAAGAGAGCGAGACAACGAGCAGTTCCAAGAAGCTTTTAAGTCGCGCTCATGCCCACGGGAAAGAGTTCCCTTTGGCAGTGGTGGGAAACTGGGGGTTTTTTGTTGCTTTGGAGTGTCCGCCGCGCACAAGCCTGCGAAGAGGTTAGTGGAAGACATTTGAGAACTGGGCGGTGTTGCAGGTGGCCTGGTCTGGATAGAAGTTTAAAGAACAACCCGAAGCGAAGTGGATTTCGCGACTTCGCAACCTCCAGATAATCTCAGTGGAAGAGATGTCTTCTGTCTGGGCTGCATTCTGCGTAGAAAGGTCGTCGAGAGACGTTTGTTCCTCGCCAGCAGGCCAGTCACCGTGAAGGAGTGGCATTGATGCTACGAATCCTCGGTTCGCATGGAGTACAATTGAGATCCACGACTGGTCTGGTTGCGATAGGGTGGCGACTTCCGTGACTGCAGAAAGTTGACAACAGATAAGAGGAGCTTCCGGTCTGCGAGACGGAGGCAGTGGTAATTCGAAAGTAGACTGGATATCACTGAACTTTTGACTCGCGCCACAGCTACATGGAGCAGATGATTCTGTTTGGTCCCTCCACTGAGGGTCATGATGAGAAGTCGTCAGGAGATTTGAAGCTTCAAGTCTCACAACAACTGGCACTCTGCCGCAACGAGGTGCTCCGCCCGGCACAACATAGTATTGGAACCCCAGGAGGTTTCTCCTGTGTATGTCACGCTTCAGACCGAACATAACCTCTCCCTAGGACCTCCATCTCAGGTTCCAAACGTGTAGTGACCATGATGAGCTCTGTCGATGAACACCACCAGATTTTGCAATGGCTACAACAGCGCTTTGAACTCTTCCTGCGCCAGGTTGCGAACTGTGCACCGTGTTCGATCTGTGAAAGGGAACGCCGGTGCTGTGAGAGTCTTTGACCTGGCGTTTCAGAGACTCTGAGACACAGCTACTACAGTACATGGCAGGCAGAACTTGCCGTGTCACTCTCGTGCTTCCATCCTTCTTGCTTTCTCGTCCAAGCTGGCCGCTGAACCATACCTAGGTATTGGCCAAGCCGGTAAGGCGGGCACGATGGGTTGTGCCCCTGTCGATGGCCGATCACAACGACCTTCCTCATGCACAGGACCGCGATTTGTTGTTGAATCCTCAGTGTGTTCTACAGCCTTGTGAGATGAGCTAGCTGGTCGGTTGGACCCGAGGACCCCGAGGTCGTTCAGGTGATTTGCACGTCGACGGGACCCAGTAAGCCCGGGCGGGTCGAAACGCTCCGACTCCGAGAAGCTGCTGGTCAGCAGCCGCGAGTGTGCCAAATCGTCAGTGCTTCTGATGAGGACGTGTAAGAACTAAGTCCGAAATGTGAGTAGTGGTTACACTTCTCGAGCCAAGTTGCGCAGCGGAGCAAAGGCGGGCCGGGAGGCAGAAGTAATACTGTTGTAACTTGTCCCTTTGGCGCTAGTTCGGCACCAATTGTACTCGACAGGGCCTGCAGTCAATCAATGTCTGTTGTCTCAGCTCTAACCTCGACATCCATGGATACTTCTATTTGGCCTGATATTGGGGCAAAGGTATCTGTATCGGGTGATATTCAAGTCACAAATGAATACGTTGTAGGCACTGCGGCTGCACGAGTGCAATGACCGTGTCCAGTGTACTCTGCCCCAGCATGCGGCCGAGTACATCGTAAAAAGCAACACTGCCGATCTCGCACCCAAAGGGACAAGCTAATAACATCCAACCATGGATCGGCTGGCCGGTCGGGTGTTGGTGCAAAGTTGGAACATTTGAAGGGTACCTACTAGGTATGTAGGTAAAACGTCACCATCCTCGTCGGGAAGGTGGAAGGTTGTTTGCTGACACGATGCAATTTGCGAAATTACACGAGCGCACATCGTCTGCGGGGTATATTGCAATGTCTTGCGCCACTGGGCCGCAGATAGTGGGCGTAGGGTAAAGGGGTGGTAGCCCGGACGGGGTAATGGGTCAGCTTATCGATGTCGATGTTGGCTTGATTGCGACATAATAACATAACACCTGGGTATTTAAGGAGCTGGCTGCATAGATGCATCCCTTCGACGTGATTTTAGAAGTTCCCATTCAAGTCTGCTTTCCCAGACCTGTTCCACTCGTTCCACCGTCGCGATGCTCGTGGGATCGTTGCTGCTGGCCGGGCTCTCCCTGGTCTCCGCCCGGGGCCACCTGCGCCGGAAGCAAGAGGCTGCGAACCTCCAGAAGCGCGCCGCCGACAGCACCTACAAGGTCTACAATTTCTCTCAGCCCATAGACCATTTCCCCAACAAGGACACCTACCGGCCCCACACCAACGAGACCTTCACGCAGCGCTATGTCTTCGACTCGACCTACTACAAGCCCGGCGGCCCGGTGTATCTTTACGTCAGCGGCGAGACCTCGATTGAGTCGAGGCTGTCCAACCTCGAGACGGGCATTATTCAGATTCTCATGAACGCGACGGGCGGCCTGGGCGTCATCATTGAGAATCGCTACTACGGCGAAAGCTACCCGTACCTTGATCTCACGACGGACCATCTGGCGTACCTGACCAACGAGCAGACCATCGCCGATTTTGCTTACTTTGCCCAACATGCCACCTACGAGGGGATCAACGAAACGCTGACGGCGCCCGGTACACCGTACCTGATGTACGGCGGCAGCCTAGCTGGTGCCCAGACCGCCTTCACCATCAAGACGTATGGCGACATCATCTACGGGGGCATCGCGTCCAGCCAGATCCTCAACGTGTCCCTGGAGTACCCGCAGTGGTACCATCCCATCCAGAAGTACGCTCCCTCCGACTGTGTTGCGACGGTGAATGACATCGTGGACAAGCTCGACGCCCTCGTCTCCGCAAACAACACGGCGGGCATCGACGAGCTCAAGGGGGTCTTCGGGCTGGAATCGCTGACAGACATCCGCGATTTCGCCAAAACCATCAATTATCGTAGGCACCTCTTTCTTTACTGTCACCAATCCCAAAGTTGCTTTGTGCTCCGTTCCCGCAAGCTAATCGTCTCGAATGAAGCTGTTGGAAACGTATTTGATTATCCTACTTCTACCTGGCAGGAGCTCATTTGGAATGATCAGGAGGCCCAATTTTGGGAGTTTTGTGATGCCCTCTCGGATATCGATGCGCCAGAGAACATCACGGCTGTGGACCAGCAGATGGCCAAGTACACAAACGGCGAGGCCTGGACGAATTTAGGCAATTACGCCAACTACATGAAGGAGGTGATCCTGCCAACATGCCCAAGTGGTAATTATGGCGGCGGCGAATGCTTTGGACAGGGAAACGGTGAGTCCAAGAAAGTTGCGATTATACCTACCTACGTATCTTGTGTGATGCTGACCGCACGAATACACAGCTACTTGGTGGCAGGACCTGGTTGATTCCGAGACTCGCTCTTACATTTACAGCGCCTGCTACGAAGCCGGCCTCTTCCAGGCCGCTCCCAAAGAGGGCAAATCTCTGCTCTCGCGCGTAATGACCGGGGCCTACACCCAAGAGATCTGCACGCTGGCCTTCCCGCCGGGCACATACAACTCGATCCCGGCGTCTCCTAACCTCGATCTGTGGAACGGCTACGGAGGGCTCAACTACTCGGCCGAGAGAGCCATCTTGATCGATGGTGAGATGGACCCCTGGCTCGATACTTGCTACCACGCAAACGGGGCGCCGGAGCGCTACAGTACGGATCTGCACCCAGAGTACCTGATCCAGACGGGAGGCCACCATTGGGACAGTACGGGAATCTTGGACATCCCTGCGGAGCCGCAGTTCATCCGCCAGGCGCACTACTGGGAGATCAAGACGGTCAAGAAGTGGCTGAGGGACTTCCCCTCGTGGTCTCCTTCCAACAGCTCCACTCTTGTCCGATGAGATGGCTCTCTACCTCGTGCTTCTGATTGTCAAAGGGCAGAATAGATTCATCAAGAAGCAGTGGAAATACTTAGCCGTACGTCGGTCAGTAGTAGGTATCGTGAAACAATGAGGCTGTCCCGGATTTCCAAGGGGGCCTCCGGCGAAACCCGGAGCTCCGCTCGCAAGTCTCTTGCCCTGCCCAGCAAGCCAACACGGAATGAAATGACACCGTATGTCGCACCGCAAATGATCCGGAGAACAGATTGTTGGGCCGTCTTTGTCGTATGCATTCTCGGCGCGCGCCTCTCTCCGAGCGCTTCCAACCGGCGTGCTCCGGTTGGTTGATTGATTTCACCGGCCACGTGCTGCGCGGCCCCGTTCCTTCCCTCCATGCAGTGCGGCAGCTCCCGCCACGTGCGACGGGCCGGTCGAGCCTCACACGTGGGGCGCGTTGACCGACCAGTACCGTCGCTCACTACCATATTCAGCTTCAATGTTGGGCCTGATAGCATCTCCGAAGCTCGCCATAGCTCCTCCTTCACCAATACGTCATGTGGGTGGAACCTGCGAGCTGTTTCCGTCTGTAATGCCGTCTACAACGGCGTGGGTACTGGTACTGCCTCCACGTTGCTGCAGGATACACAACGATCTCGCCGTCGTCAAAGCTCCCAGGGTTGTCATCATCCTCCTCCTTGTCGAGGAACTCTGTCGTCTGGCTTTCCTTGGTCTGCTGCCCCTGGCCGCTGCCCTGCCCGGCCCCGGCCCCGGCCCCGGCACGCAACTTGGCCAAGACGGCGGCCGCCTCGGCCGCATACTTGCAGCGTGCGCGGATCGTCGCCCCGTACCTGTAGAAGAGCAAGGGCAGCGGGACGCAGGCGAGGGCCAGGAACGCCGGGACCGACGACGCCCAATGTATGCCCAGGCCCGAGTACATGTACGGGGCGAACAGCGGGAAGGACGCGCCGAAGAGGGAGCGCAGGACGCCGTTCGCCGCCAGAGCCGAGGCGGCGTAGATGACATAAGAGTCGATCAGATAGATCACTGGGACGGCGGGACGTTAGCACCTGTCATGAGACGCAGACCTGGAGTCGTGAAAAGCAAGGGGAGGATGAGAATAGCCTCACTAATCGAGAGGAGCACGAGCACCATCCCGAAGCCGAATGGGGCGCTCCCGATGATG
This sequence comes from Dendrostoma leiphaemia, assembly GCA_026120015.1. NCBI lineage: Eukaryota > Fungi > Ascomycota > Sordariomycetes > Diaporthales > Erythrogloeaceae > Dendrostoma > Dendrostoma leiphaemia. The sequence goes on from JALRMF010000050.1 coordinate 24,327, forward strand.
GGAATAGACCAATGGATGTTGGAGCCGTTCGTCCAGGCGAACCAGAAGACTAGCACGAGACATTGGACAAGTCAGCACAACCATCCATCGAGACTCTTGTCCCACAGGTCATCATACAATGCAAGGTGGCGACTGAGAAAGGGCCCGAGTAGGCAAGTCCATGACTTACGTCCTACAGGCATGCAAAGCGAGCCAACGATGGCAGGGGGCAGGCGCGCCTCGGGCGGCGCGAAGCCCGCCCCCGACCGCCCGATGACCCCGACGTAGCGCCGGTTGTCGAACAGGGCGTACGCGACGCCCGCGATGACGCCCGCGCAGACCCCGAGGAACGACAGCCCGCCGACCCCCGGCGACCAGCCGCGGCCCCGCTGGAAGACGATCGGGAACGCGGCGAAGAGCATGTAGAGCGTGCCGTACACGATGGCCATGTAGACGGAGAGCAGCAGGACGATGGGCTCGGTGAAGAGCAGGACCCACGGCCGCGAGAGGGCGACCCGGAAGGCCCGCCCCGGGGTGGCCCTGCCCTGCTGTGCGTCGCCGGGGCTCTTGTAGCACCGGCCGGTGAGCCTGGACAGCGTGGCGGCGCGCTTTCGGAGGAGGACGGGGCTGTAGGTCTCTGGGACCGACACGGCGGCGGACACCCAGATCACGCCGGTGAAGATTGCTGTCACGCCTTGTATCCAGCGCCAGCCAACCGTCTCACCAACGAACCCGCCCACTGTTGAAACCTTCAGTCAGTGGCCTGCGCGTTAGGCGAGCTGTGTTCTCGAGCGTAAGACAAACCGATGGGACCAAGCACCGGGCCTAAAAAGGGGGCCGAGGCGAAGATTGTGGTTGCTAAGCCTCGCTGAGAAGCTGGGAACATGTCCGCTATGACGCCGCCAGCGTTGGTCAAGGGGGATGAGCCGAACGCGCCGGCCAGGAAACGACACAAGACCAGAGTTGAGATGTTGTTCGAGAACGCCGCAGCAGCGTTAAAGGCAGTAAGACATAGATACGTCCCGAAGAAGAGATACTGCCGTCCAAATAATTCTGAGTGGGTGTGAGCAAGAACTGATGCTGGCCGCCTGCAGGTGGGAAGACCGCCATACCACTCAGAGGCGCCCACATGAGGGGGCCAATTGCGAATCCAAGCACGAAAAGAGATATTCCGAGAGTTGCAATGATGGTTTTTGTTCCATGGAATTGAGCCAGAATTTCTTCCATTCCCCCAGAGTATGCACTCGAGGTGAAAGCCACAGCCTGCAAGTGTTAACGCGCTGTCGATCATCCCAATAATTAGTTTGCACTGTGAGAACTCTGTGGACACGAACCAGTGTTGCTACTGCTTGGAGCAGCGTGATCAGCCACTTGATCGTGTCATTGTAATTCATCGGGTTCACTGGATCATCCTCGATCCACTGCACTATGAAAGGGTCGTCCTCGGTGCCTAAGCCTACATAGTAGGCGTTGATGATGCTCTCGTTGACGGCCCCTTGGTCCAGTAGTCGCGTGAAATGACCGATCCGCGCCGGGCGGCGCGGTTTGATGAATTCATCCATCGTCTCATCGATTGAAATTGAAGTTGAATCTAACTTGAGGGTGAAGGCTTCAGTGTGTGGCCAGTCTCTTGGGGGGTGGCGTCTCCTCTACGACGCTTGCACTAGGTTCGATCGTATCGATACTCCAGACCCTCCTTGAAAATTAAGTTCTATGGGTGTGTCGGAACTCAGATGTTCACATGGTGACGACAGAACCCGCCGAGATTCTGACCAGTAGGTGAGGAGGGCTCGACGTTCTTGGACAGTCAGGTAGACATTGCGTCAGACACGCGTTCGGTGGACACATTATCCAGATAAAGGATATTGAACGGCCGTCAGAGCGCCTTGATGCTCCCTCAAGGCCTCCTTCGAGATCATCCTCGACCAAGAGGTACGACTTCGTTAGTTGTATCGTTCACAACAGTTGGCTAAACAAGTAAGAATTTAGAGTCTATGCCATTCACAAGCTCTTGGAAACACGTTTGGACTTGCATTAGCGCCTCGGTTCTCCGATGGATTCATTCTCACCAAGGGCATATAAGTTCAGCAGTGCCTCAAAATGCGCCGACGCCGTGACGGTAATCTCGGAACACCGGCTAATCTAACACTGCTCCGTGTTCGCGGTACACCTACATAAACTCTTATCGTGACGTCAGTAAATGTGCTTTTACTATGAGATTTGTACGATTTTGTTGCTCGTTGATATCAATCTCATCATTACTGACTGCAGCACTCGAGTGCTCTGGGGGATCGATAAGATGAAACGGGCCGAAGCCCGCGGCGCAATTGGAGCGGCACCAATACTGACATGATTCAATGAGAGCTTTTAACACAAATCACTAGGCCATTGACATGTGGCGCACGGAGCAAGTGGTCCGGTTCCACTGGCTGTGTCGATGGAGGCCGTGGGCGTTGGGGCGGACTTGAGAAGCAGTCAAAGCGACGGAGCATATCATTGGAGTATAGTAGACCTTCTCCTCGTTGTTGCAATGAAGTGTCCAAAAGCGACTCGATGAACCATGAATCACTTCGAACAATTCAAAACTGAACAATACTGCATACAAAAACCCCATTATGCTTGCGCCGTCTTCTCGGCCCCGTTGGAGCGCACATCCTTCTTGATGTGCAACTTGCGCAAAACACTCGACACTCGACTGTGACCCTTCTCCCCCATCGCCCGCTGCGGATGCTTTGCGTATGTTTTGCACCATTTGTCCCAGGACTTTGCAGCCTTCTTCATAACCTTGTCTAGGTCCTCCTTGGCTTGACGCGTCTGCCACTGATAATCGTCCCAATCGCCCTCATTCTCCACGCCGTCAACCCTGCCCCTGCGATCCGGCCACCAGCCGATGCTCGCTAGGACGTCTGTCTTGGTAGGCGGGACACCTGGGCTTGAAAAGGCGCTGGGATTCCTCTTGTGGCATGTCTCGCGGAAGTAGTTGCCCATCGTTTCCATGGCTTCATCGGGGACGAAGCGGACCTTCAAGGTCTTCTGTCCTGGGGCAGTCTTGTCGCCTCGCATCTTCTCATCGTCCGAATCCAGGTCTTCGACAAAGTGCACCTGTCGGCTGTCCCTGCGGGGAGGCTCGCTGACGGTGTCTGAGGCCTGCTCGGAGTCGCCAAACATCTCGCCGTGAAGTTCTGTTCTCAGGTTCCTCTGTTCGCGCTCATCAGAGGTTGTGAGGGGCTGGCTGTCCAGCCTCTTCGTGACGCTCCTCGCCGTCAGGTATCCCGAAATACTGGCGTACATCCAGACGCCATCAATCTCCGCCAGCCCACCGAAAGGCCACACGACTGCCGCGAAAGTGTCAATCACGATCGATGGCACAAAGAGCGCCGAGGCAATCACGCTGTGCTTCGCAGCCCGGCGCTTCGTGCGCGCCAGCTGGCGCGTGAACTCGCTGTGCACGTCCCCGGGGCGCTGCGTCTGCAACAGGGCCGCCGGGTGGATGAAGATCAGCTCGTTGACCTGTTTTCGCGGCACGCGGTTCAGAAAGGAGATGTCCGAGTTCTTGATGGCGGCCACGGCCCAGTCGACGCCGCGGAGCGTCTTGCTGTGCAGCCCGCGCAGGGAGACTGTCTTGCCGTCATAGGTCTTGGCTTTTCTGATCTCCTTTTGCGCGAGGCGCTTGAGCTTGTGCCGCTTGCTCTCCTTGCCCTGTGGCTTGAGGAGATCCGGCGCAGGGGGGGTGTAGAGCATGTATCGCTATTGGGGGACCCGTTAGAGGCATCACATCTGGAGGTGAGCGCGAGGCGGTGGACACGAACCTGTGGCACTTCCAGCATCTCGCCCCTTCGCATCGGTGCAGGCAGCGGGATGAGATATGCCACCAATCTCTCCGGATCTCTTGCGTATCCAACCTTGTTCGTGGCAACGTCGCCGGTGGTCAGCCGTCGACGGGGCGGACTCGGGTTATCAGAACCGACGGGCGAGAGAGGATGGGGATGGTGGTACGACGGCTCCGGCTCCTCCAGCCGCGGGCGAGGAGGCAATCCAGGTGTTTGTTGAGGAGCAGACCCGGAATAGGGCGAACCGAAGCCCGGCGGAGGTCGTATGCCCGGAGACGATGCTGCGGAAGTCCATGTGGGACGGCGTGGCAGGGCGGGCGGGTGGAAATAATTGTCGTGAGCATCACTACTTGGGCCCACAGGACGTGGAGGATTGGAAGATGGCGCTTGGGGTTGTTGGGGTCCGAACGGTGTTCTCAACGGGCTCTGCAGTGGCGTTGCGTAGGGACTTCTGGATGCCCCTTCGTCTGCTGAATGGCGATATGGGTTCCTCGTCCCAAACTGAGATCCGGCACTGCCTCCAGTACTAGTAGGCAGAATATATTCTGCGGGTTGAGATGTCATCTTGTCAAGTTTTTGATAGTATCCGCAACCCGTAATGTGAGTGAGCTGAAGCTGTTGATGACCGCGTCTCCCAAGGTTGCTCATGCGACGGTGTCTGAGCAAAAACATCCAACAGCAAAAGCCGGAGAGCGAACATTATGAGAACCATTTTGAACCACGAAAATGTTCATAGAACAATCAAGCCAAGGGATCTGCCTGCTCGTTCCATCAACAGCCCTATCACGGCATAACACATTGACGTTGCTGGACGCGTTGAACGTGGAACTTCCTGGTAAGCATTGACTTGAACAATCAGATCAACCACATACCCAGGTAGTCAAGCCTCTTGCAAAATGGCACATCATGCACATCTCTCCGCTAACTTCAAGGACAACCCAAGACAACTTAGTATGGTGCGCCGTCGGGCTTCCCGAGGTCAGTATACCGTCCAATCGAGGTCACTACTGCTTCGAGACGCAGCCTCCGAGGCATGCTAGGCGCTAGATTTCTTCTGCGTTAGTACACCCATTAAAGACTACTCCTATTATCAAACAGGTGTTAGTTTCCACTTTTTAATGCATCCTCCAAATCCTTTATCCAACCCCATCCCCAAGACTGCAGGAAGAGATTTGCTTTATTATTCAACCATACTCATGCTCTGTTGGTATGGCTTACCTTTGTACCAAGGGGTCAGGTTGAGAACGAATTGGTCTTGTTTGTGAATGCGGTCTGGTTAGGTCTAAGTTGGAAGGACGAAGGCCAGTCCAACTGGCTAGCTATTTACGTGTGTGCCACTGTAGCAGCCAAACTAAGCCAGACGGCCACTTCACATCGACAAGATACGTCGATTGTATTGATATGCTCTTTTATATATTGAGATAGTAAGATATCATAATTCCAAGTTTGTGGGAGTTCTAGCCGTAAGATGATATGGGATTTGGGCAATTGCATCAAAACAGTGGGGACTAGCACCTGTTTCACAATGGGGAGTAATGGAATCTTCGAAGCATCAACCCAGTCTTTGATCACTACGGCAAGCCTCATTTTTGAAGTGCCGTGCTCAGAGATGGAGTGCAAGGACCTGCCTGGATGACCTCACAGTACAAATAGAACACAAATAGCCTGCATTGCGCGGACCGCATCAAATTGTCTGGTACTCTAGCCGTTTCTATCGAGTCTTTGGTACGCAAATCAACAGCCCAAAGGCAACACTAACGAGGAGACTGCAACAATCTCCTCACACCTCCGTATCCCCAACACCTCAAGCCAAGTCGTCCATGTCTGCCGCGTGCTGCACGCCCTGCGCGGGTCGGTGACCCTGCCCTCCCACGGGCGCGCCACACTCGGGGCATCGAGCCAGCTCCATCGGCAGGCCGCACTCGCCAACCGTGAACGGGTGGCCCCTCTCACACGTGTACCAGTGGCCGGTCCCCCGAAGCTCACCGGCCATGGCATTGTACACTGCGCGCATGTCGGACGCGCTGAGGGGGCTGTAGAATACCCCGCCGTTGAGCAGGATCTCCACGGCTCCGAGCTGCGCCTCCATGGCCTCCCCCGTGATGTGCCTCGAGGCCCAATGACGTTCCTTCAGTAACTTGCGCGCCGTCGCAACGTGTGCGAGGCCGGTCGTCTTGTTGTCTGCACGGGAGCCCTCTGTATCTGCGTCGGTTCCAGTGATGGCGCCTGAGGCTGCAGTTGGCACCGGAAAAAATTACTCACAGCCAGAGCCAGACTGCAAAACTGGGCGTAGTAGAGGTGGCCCTCGACCTCGTGCTGAGCCCGATCTGTCTCCAACGACAGCGGTATGAGCTCTTCACACTGTGCCGAAAAGTCGGTGAGGATTGTGATGTTGCACTTCAGAAGGAGTGATGTGGCGAGCTGGTGTCCGCGAAGCTGGATGACAGATGAGTCCAAGCCAAAATGGCCCACGTTTTTGGTCCTCTGGCTGTGCTTGACGAAATTGGCGACCTTCTGGAAAGGTTGCTCCTCGACACTGACCTTTGTACGATGATTCTCGATGTCCTTGTACAGACGGACCAGCTTTGAGTATCGACCTTGCCCAACCGCGTTCCTTAGATTCGTGAGCTGAGCGAGGACTGGGCCCGCCAAAACGACTTCACGTTGCTTGTCAAATCCCTGCGAGGGGTCGAAATTCTGGTCATCCAGTCGTTGCTGGTCCTGGAATAGGCGCTCAGCCAACTTCAGATATTGCTCTCCAGACCAAGAGATGAATCTCTTCGTCGCCTGATCGAGCATTGCTCGCCTCACAATTCGACCGTAACGCGAAATGTTCCTCAGAGATCCACGACATAGAGGACAGGACTTAAGCGGGGTGTTATCCAACGAGAAAGGCTGGAGAGGGCTCTTCAGTTCAATGGGACAATCATCCTCGTCCATCATGTAATAGTCGCTCATTGACATTTGTCCGTCCATGGAGGATCTCGTCAAGAAGTGCCCGCAATCTGGAAAAATGCAAGGGTCTTCGTCGAGGTCGATGTCTTTGTATTGGCTCATCAGCAGATAGTCGACAACCGTGGATCGAATGTCATCTGAGCCACACTGCTGGCAGTACGTTGCATCCGGACAAGCCTCCGGGCATAGCGAGGGACACTGGTGTCCGCAGGGCAGTGTCAAATTGCAGCGCCTCGAACAAGGCACCGAGTCACACGGAGCTGCACAAGGCATGCTGCACTTGGCGTGCGGGCAACGAGAAGCACATCCTCCGGCAGCGCAGGGCGCGCAGGGTTGAGAACAGGGTCTTTGACAGCGGGAGTGGCTACATCGAGCCTCGCAAGGCTGATCGCAAGGGGTGCATTTCTCCTCGCCGTGACAAGGCTGCTGACAAAAGTGAGGACATGTCGTATAGTTGCGGCCGCAGACTTTCTCGCACATGCCATGGTCCGTCGTAACTGTCACCACGTTGAAAACTCGTTCCGCTGCTATACGCTGGTTGCAGCGATGACATGGCTTTGGACAGGTGTGACCGCATAGGAGGATGGCATTGCATCTGGCCTGACATCTGAAAGAAGGAGACGCAATGTTGACATGACACTCTATCTTGGTAGAATGTCCACATCCCTGAACCTTCCGTTGAACCTTCTAGTGGCAGCGGATGACAGCTGGATCTTGGGCTTCCCAGCATCTGGCTGATGTAACTGTATGGCCACAAGGGAGGACAATATTGATGTCATCAAGGAAAAAATTGCATCTGTCTTCCCACGGGTCTCCACATTCTCTTGCACATGCGTGAGCACAGCCCTTTTTGGGACGTGGGCACGTTTCGTGGCATTTTACTGCCCGGTGCAAAAGGTCTGAATGGCAAAGGCCCCGGCAGCCATGTCCACAATCCAGACGTTTGTCACAGCGTTCAAGACAACCGCCATCTGGAGAGAAGGTCGCAAAATCGTCTGGCTGTGCCACCCACACCGACCCTGAGGGTGACGAGCGCACTTCAGCTCCAGGCTCGTTCCGAAGTGACCATTGGCCTGCAAAAGCCGGATGATCTGATCTCACATGGGCACGTGCTGGTACGTCTTGGGGTTTCCGATGATGTAGCAGCCATGCTTCGCACGCGAGAGAAGAACATTGATACGGTTCGAAGTGCTCAGAAAGCCGCATCGATTGCTCGGGTTGCTGCGAACCAGGGAGACGATGACAACCTTGGCCTCTTCCCCCTGGAAGTTGTCCACGGTGGCCAGCCTGATACTCTTCAGCAGAGTTCTTCTGACGACAGATCCGTCCTGTGCATGGGCTTGCTCCTCGTTGAGCTCTTCGAGGTCTCGTTCGCCAACATTGACAGCAAACGTGGATTCTGCTGCGAGACGAGCTCGTAGCTTCAGGAGTTGGCCGATATAAGGCGTCAAGACTGCAATGTCCTCCGATTCGTAACTATCTTGCTTCAAAAGATGAGACACAAGAGCGGCTGTCATGTTGACTTCATGGTCGTTGGAGTGAGATGTCTCGTGAGGCTCCGATGAAGCTTGAGGTGCACCGTTCTCCAATTGCTCGTGGTGCAGCCAGAACAGGCGTTTACCCATACCGACGATCTCTAGATATTCCTTGACATTGTCTGCATCTTTCAAGTCCCTATACAGTGTTGACCTGACCAATCCTGCGATGGAAGGATGCATACGCCTCTGGGTTTCCAAGATGCTGACAGGTAGTTTGAGGTCGCTTGAATGGTGCGGACGCACGAGTCGTTCAAACAACGAAACATCAAGTGAGTACTGCAGTCCTCGGGGATTGGTGCTCTGAAGTTCGTAGTTTTGAATCTGCGGGCGGAGCTGTAAATGGTCACCAATGAGTATGGCGTGTTCCAACGACGGCAGGAAAGCACTCAGAAGGTGTGCTCCAAGGACTTCGCCAGCCTCCTCACATACGACGACTTTCGATCTGAGCTTCCTCATCAGATCGATCTGACGCGCCAGGCCCGTCGTCGTCAGTCCGATGATATCAGCTTGTTGGAGGCAGCGCAGAGCTTGGTCCTGTTGGATGCGGTCTTGCTGCTCTTTGGCTTGCTGATACTCCCCATGAAGCCCAATGGTCTCCGTTGTGAGAGTATCCACGATGTTCTTCAGCCAGTCACGATACAGCTTTCTACGTTCGACTTGGGTCATCGCGTCCAAGCTAAGCATCTGCAGGACGGACAGGCTTCGCGAGGTACGGCCAGATGTCGCACCCGACTGAAGCCACGTCTCAAGGACATTCCTTGACTTGCGTTGTACAAGCTCCCAGCCATCCTCACCAGAGCGGTCTCTTCCGATGAAGAGTTCTTTGTAATGCGAAAAGTGGTGCTCATGGAGATAGGACCCGATCATTGCCAAGTCATCGTAGTGTGAGAGATCGTTGAGCCTCTCTGTGATGTCCATTCCAAGATTCACCATCTTCTTCCCGAGCTCATACCGCTGTCCTTTCTCGTGTCTCGTCCGGTCAGCTTTCTCAGCGATGCGTCTGAGGTTCAATCCATCAAGCCGTTGAGATTTGGACCTGGAGCCAATTCTGATGATCTTCTCGGTGCCCTGGTCCAAAAGGTGCTCGAGAAGCTGATCGGGGGCGTGGTTAGTGTAGCAGACGCATATGATTGGGCCGAGATTTGCACTTGTCTTGTTTTCGAGCAAAACCTGAATAATTTTCTCCCCGGTGTAAGACTTCCCTGTGCCAGGAGGGCCTTGTATCAGCGACAGCTCTCGCGTGAGCGTGTTCAGCAGAGCCTCAGACTGTGTCGCATCCAGGCCTGTCTTGCCTGAAAGCTCGTGGGCAGAGGGAAGATCGTCCGGGCTGACTGAGAAAGGTTCCTTGTTCTGCGTCAAGCATGAGAGATCAAATGTGAAACCGGGGGCCCGAGCATACAATGGCCTAGGTATAGGCGATTGAGATACCTAGGTACCCGCACAGGTGAGTCCGGGGCGATGAGATTGGTAGGTAAAGGGTAGATCGATCCGCAGCGAGGCCTTTTGAAGAGCTTCCAAAATATGCTTGAAGGACGACAGTAGTACTCCGGGGAATTCGACCAGGTATCTCTGTGGCGAAGATCCAATGTGTCGGTGCCAACGCAATGCGACGCCGAGGTCATCCGGGGAGGCTCTGACCAAGTTGAGCTTGACATAGAGGTATTCGCGACTGGAGCTCAGGGTGACCGATATGTCGTCTTCCCCAGCGTTGCCACTGGTAAACTCGGTGGGTGCGTTCTTGTCCTTCGCTGGCTCGATGCGCAGCGTAGAATCCGCCACGACGTAGAATTGCAGCATAGCCTCAGCATCGACAACACACACCAAGGAACCGGCCTGGAGTCGATTGCACTGATCCCAATAGTCCCGCCTAGCAGCTCCACTCTTCTTCCGAATGAACTCTGGCTGTCTGCACCTCACTGTCAATACGAGTCCCTTGTTTTTCTCGATCGCAATGCCATGAACAAGGGCTTCGCTGTAGGCGGTGGTCTTCATCGACTGACGTTGCTGCGTTTGGTCGGGATCTCGGAGATGGTCCACCACATCATGAACAGCATCCCTCAATTGGCCCACAGTATCTTCTCTTGATAGACGGAACTCCCGATCCAGCCGTCCGGTGATGCCTCCAACAGGCCACTGTGACGTGTCCGTGGTTGGCAGATACTCATTGCGAGGGCTGGCGATTTCGTCGTATGTTGGCATGATTTGGATTTTGTGAATCTCGAAGTGGTCATTGCTGTGGCGAGGTCCCTCCCGGGAGAAGCTGCCAGCGTAGTCTCGTCTGAGAACGAAGGTCTCTTGATGCACGTTCGAGGGCTGGCGGTCTTCAACGTCGGCCATCATCTTTCCGACTCCCAAGCGCCGTTGCAGGTAGTCAAGATACTTGGTGGCCTGCAATCGCGAGAATCCGTTTTCAGTGGCTGGCAAACCAGCAACCATGTCAGAGAACTGCTCAACAACGCGTTGGAACTTCTCCTTCACAATGTTGGTGGCACTGGAGTCGATCGCTCTGAAAAGAACCGATAACGACAACTCGAGGACGGTCACCTGTTGGGGTTTGCCCACGGGCAGTTTCGACCAGTCCGCAAGGAGCTTGATGACAAGTTGTGAATACCTTCTCCATACGAACAGCGTTGGCGCCGACCAAGAAGGAATAGATCGCTGCAACTTCATTCTCTAGCGTGTTGGAATCGACAAGTCGCTCGTGGGTCATGAGCTGGAAGAGACGAGACACCTGCGTGTTCTACATGTCGACCCTGATGTAATCCTCGACGGCCTCTGCGGCGTGGTGATCCGTGATGGCTTTGATGTATTTGAGTCCAGCGTCGGTACGCAGGAGCTTGGTGGCCTCTTGCGAGGCGCCAACGTCAGGGGCTTCCATCAACTCGAGGCAGAGCTTGAAGAATTCGCCGACACTGACATAGTTGAGGCGCGAAGACTGTTCGCCAAGGGCAAGAAGGCGCTTCCAGTTGCTGAGTTTGTCTTGAACGTGGGTCCTCTGGCGATTCGGGGCGTGGCACCCGACGTTCTGGAGTTGTTGCTGTCCATTCCACGTGGTATGAGAGAACTTGCAGTTATTTCCGAACTTACAACGGCCTGTTCTCTGGAAGAAGTGACATGGCAGCCGGGAAGCCTGCGAAGACATTTGGTTCCTGGTTGTTTAGTATCAGAGCCAGCATTTTCTCAATGACGTTTTAATCGATCACAAGTGACAAGTTTACCTCTGTTGGAAATCCATGACTCCAGCGGCCGCTGACCAAGTCGATCTAGACAGTAGGAGATGCCAATCTGTACAGGCAGGTAGTTGTTGGGGAAGATTTACGTGTTGGAGGAAAAAGGTCGCGTGGTTGAACCCTTTCGAGGTAGGAGGAATGTGAAATTGGGAGAAACCAAGGCTGAAAAGAATTAGCAGGTAAACAAACACTTGTGAACAAGCCTCTGGTTGGCAGGGTTTGACGCCGAGGCCTGGGTTTGAGATTCTGCAAGCTGCCGTTGTGAAAGCACCTGATCTGCCCAGGTGTGCCTAGGAGATGAAATCGGGTAAGACAAAGGAATTGACAACTGTTGAAGTCGGTCGTTTGCACAGGAATGTGGAAAAGAATGTTTGACAGTGTTTTAACCTCTCTCCTATCTGAGATCGCAAGTTTCTTGTGAATGGTCCAATGCGAGACAAAGTGTCCGATGCACTTTTGTCCTAGCCAAGCCCATCACCTACCTGGTACCAAAGTATTGTGCACCGCCTCCTTGTCACAGTATATCTCCAGATCATTGCCCTGAGAACTTTGCAACGCTACTCCTGGGCCGTCATGTCGGATCTCAGGACATCGGACTCCCCAAAGATCGAAAAACGTGGGCACAGAAGTGCCCAAGAGGCGTAACATACGCCTGCCCATTCCTGTTGGCACCTTCACGAGGCTGACAATGTGACCTGCCAACCCATTGCGACACCGAGACTGTGAGATAATCGGTCCAATAGCTTCGATAAGTTCTGCTGCTCTCTTTGAATGTAGCCCTGCTGTAGGCTCTTCAGTGAGCACACCCAGGGATCAGAACCGCACAGCCACTGGCAGGCTTCTTGATCTGTGCCCGCCGGGGCAACCTCCTCCAAATAGCGTATCAAGGCGAGGTTGCCACCGGCACTGTGTCTGTCCACTACTACTGAACTTGGTGCATGCTTGAGCGTTTGCGTCCGATGCATGTACGCCGTCACAACGTCCTGGATCGCTGCTGAAAAGAGGTTCATATCTCCATACCCCGAGAGACGATATTGAAGACTGAAGACGGAGTCCACTCTGGCGAGTCTGACTTGATCAGGCTGTCAGTCACCTGGGCAAATTGGGTTTCTCGCTGTATATCCGTGGCCAAACTTCAGTGTTCATGCTTATAGCGCTCATCTCGCAGTTACTCCTTTGTATCACGCTCTATACGAATGCAACCAAGCCAAGTCTACCTCTACCTATTTTACAACTCATCCTTGACGCTTTTCGTCGCCTCTGCCTCCCCAGCGGTACTCTGAGGCTCCTCGCCCTCAAACGCCCGACTCTTCGTATTCCGCCCGGACGCCTCAACGGTCTCGCTCAACACCTCACCGTCGCCCCGGACCGGCTTCTGCGCCTCGCCCTCGCCGTCCTTGAGCTCAGCCGTCTTGCTGCCCTTCCTCTTCCGGTCCAGCGCGGCGATCTCGTCGTCGTACTCGGTCCACTCGGGGACCTGGCGCCGGGCGCGGTCGAGCTTGGGCTCCTTGGTCTGCGGGTTGTTGCACAGGTCGATGGTGCGCGCCTGCGGGAACGTCTCGTCGCTGCACCACGTCTCGCACCAGAGCCACTCCTGCGGCAGGCTGTGGATGGGCAGCTGGAACTGCATGTGGTTGGGCAGGTCCTGGTCGAGGTTGGACAGCGAGGCCGGGTCGGCGGACAGGGTGTGATAGGTCTGGCGCAGCCGGTCGCCGGCGGCGATCTCGCGGAAGCGCCGGAGGTCGACGACGTAGAGGGCAGAGATGTGGTAGGGCTGGCCTCGGAGGTAGTTGGCCCAGTAGCCCTGCTTCCAGAAGCGGAAGCCTTCCATCTCGGTGCGCGAGTCGCACATGGGGGTGAAGCCGTAGGGCTTGCCCTCGAGGTCGTGCTGGACCAGATCGTACATATCTGTGCGGACGATCTGGTCGGCGTCGACGAAGATGACTTTGTCGAGGGACAACGGGAAGAGCACGTCGAGGAAGAGGATCTTGTAACCCCAGATCTCGCGCTGCTTTTCTTTTTGTTGACGTAGCCAGTGCGGCCACTTGTAGGTCACCATCTCGTACTTGAAGCCATATTCCTCAGCCATGTAGGGGATAAAGTCCTTGAATGAAGGGGACAGGAACTGCTCGATGAACCAAAACTTGACTGTATGCTTGGTGTTCTTCATGACGCTGGCCATCATGATATTCAGCATACGCTCGTAGAGGTGGCCACTGGCGACTGAAAAGATATTGATCTCAGCATGTTCCTCGTCCGAGGCCGACTTGGTCTTGACGCCGAACATGTTCTTAAGGCCCTTGGAGACGACATCAAGAGCGCCTTCAGATCCGCTCTCGTCGAGTACGTCTTCATCTTCCATCCCTGGCTTGCGGTTGATGCGTGGATATAGCGTTGTTCCTTTGAAATCCATTAGGACAACGTCGGTCCCCTCATCGCCAAGAGCAGCGTTGTAACCTTTGGCGCCCACACTCTCGATGTAGTAGATGTCTGAGCTGCGGCCCTTCTTGAGCTGGATATTGTAAAATCCCGGATTGGCCTTGAACTGGAAGTAGCCCAGATTGAACATGATGATGGTGTCGGCGAAGTGCGGGTCCTTCTCAGTGCCCAACACAAGCTGTGCACCACGTGGCAGAGCTCCTGAAGGCTCCCGGGAGTGGCCCTCGATCAGAATGTTCTCAAGTTCGTAGACAGCTTCAACGTCACTCTTGATAGAGCTCAGCTTCAGATTGTCCAAGTCGTGAACAGAAATCTTCGACGCCACCAGCCACGCAGGAGGCACGTCCATGCCCACATTGAGTAGCGCTTCCGAGGGCAGGCCTTTGAATTCGGCGTTGAGGGCCTTGACTTTGCCACCGTCATCAAAAGTTGGCGCCGAGTCCAAGACATATCTATAAAATCTCTTCACGGGTAGCTCCTCCAGGACATCCTTGGCGTTCAAGAAGATCTTGACATAGACGCCATCGAGCTCGGAAAGAACCTTCAAGATGGGCACCCATCTCTGGCCCTGCTCACTGGCTGGGTTGAGAGAAGCAACGAATTGGATGGTGGCCGTGGATTTGTCACCAATCTCGAAAGCGGTGTAGCTGGAGTTCCACTTGTTGAAGGACGAGATCCTCAGAGGTGAACCTCCTTCGAAAATGCCCTGAGGAAGATCGGGCATTGTAGACAATGCGGTGATCGAAGTGACCTTGGCAGCTGCTAGAGGTCCGGAGACCTTCGACGTGAGCCCAAGCTCCTCGATGGCCTCGTATACGGGCAGGATCCTGCTATCCTGCTCGATCTCCAAGAAGAGTTCGAAGTCTTCGGCGGCGAAGTCTGCTGCTGACCCGATGGGGCCGATGAGACGACCGTTAAGTATGAGCATATTTTGTCCAGATCGGATCCCAGCCGCAGCCAGGAACTGCTGCAAAGCGGTATCATAGTCGAGATCATCTGGAACGAAGCTTGTAACGTCTAGAACCGTCCTCAGGAGCTCCTCAGAGTCTACGGCGGGGAGGTCTGACTGGCTCATTTTCAGGATAGTGTTGATCTTGTGAGCGCCGTTTGAATCTGCGGGATTGTGGATGATATCTAGCCGTATGCCCGGATTGTTGATGCGGAACTGAAGAGCAGAACCTGCAAGCTTCAGGCCCTCCGCGTCCGCAAGGTCGACGACGATCGTCAGAACCGCCCAATTCTCCTTTGTCGATTCAGGATTGGCCTCAATCACGGGCACCTTCTTGAACAGGGCAGCGTGCTCGAGCTGCATCTTGTTGACATCAAGTACTGTAAGGTCCTTAGGGTCGCTGGGAAAGATCACGGTGTTGCGGCGCGAGAATGCATCCTTGATGAAGAAGTCTGGCAGCCATTGGTTCTCTGCGACTTCACCGTAGAAGATGGCTTGTCGGATGAGCTGCAAGTCCATGGTCACTTGCTGGCCCATCGCAGGCATCCAGTTGCCCTGACGCGGAATGGGAACACCATCGATGAAGAGCACCGGCACCGGACTGTTGGCTCGCAGCCGCTCTGCCCAGTGTCTAGAAAGTCGGACTTGCTCGGTGTGGTGTTCGGAACTCAATACATCTTCGAATGACAGCGCCTCGGCATCTTCCCGTAACTTTCTGTCGGCGATGGTCGTGTCGAACAACCCTTTGTCCGCGTCTCCAAGTTTACCGGCATCCAGAGCCGATGACAGATAAGCCATTACGGACGCAAGACCGTACGTCTCGACGAGGTGGTAGACGATCTTGGCTTGACGTTCGGAGGCTTCGGTCGAGGAAATTGGGACGATTCCGAAGCGTACAGGTAGCTTGCGTTTAACAAAGTCTTGCAATTGGTTGACCACCGTCATGGTGTCGTTCTTCTGGGTGAGATCGACAGGTAACACCAAGTTGAAGATATCACGACGGATGGAGGGAAGCTGGCCTGGCATTCCTCCTTGCAGAAGGGCCATCAGGTTCTTCGGAAACTCCTCGTATCGCTTGTCCTTCTCGATGTTGTTGAGCCAAACGATGACCTTGCCATCCTCAGGTCCATCGTGCCACAGAAACCTGTGAGCCTCTTCATCGTCGGACTTCGCTTCAGCCACACTGTTGTGAGCAAGAAGGGAGATGGCCTCTTCCCCAGTAAGGCCCAAGTCCATGACACCGTGGATCATTTTCCGCTCGCGTCTTAGTAGATCAACAAGGGCAAACGCATCCATTTGTCTTTCAACGAGCTGGACACCATTCATCCATAGCACGTTCATGCCACCTGGAACTAGAGAGCCACGATTGAACTTGTGCTCATTGTAGTAGTTTCGAGAAACATTCTGCGTTGCCAAGGAGGTCGAGTATTTTGGGAAGTCTTGTGTCAACTTGAGCAAGGTGTCGAAAGGGTTGTCACTTTGCATAATGAACGTTCCAGCCTTGAGACCAAGGGTCTTCAGCTCCGATGTCGACAGCGGCTTGAGATCAGCCACCTCCTCTTCTTCGTCCAAAACGATATGTGTTTCCTCGGATATAACCTTTTGAGCTGCATCATCCTCGGCTTTCCGATCATCAATAACAATGTAGTCGGTCCGCTTGAGAGCTAGCTCGACGCCATATCCGCTCACGGGAAGCGCTTCCAGTGGTTCGTAGGACGACCTTCGATGCCGTAGCTTGTAGGCACACTCTCGATCCCGAGCCTTTCCAGCCAGGAGCTTATGAAATTGTCCAAAGCCAGGAGCTGTAATGTCTGCATACAAAATGCAGCTCGGACCAGTGCCCAGGGTAATGTCGAACGGTAGATCCCTCTCTTGTCCCGCGGGCAACTGGGCTCGGGTTTGATCGAGAGATGCCGAACAGTACTGGTGTCCCTCCCATAATATCCAGGCTGCGCAACCATCTTGGTCGCTATTCAACGAAGGTTCGACGCCGGTCTGGTAGTACTGGTAGTGGGCTTCGATCTTGGGAGCTGCAGACCTAGTCGATAGGGCCAACTTGAAGGTCGAAAGGCTCTCATCGCTCGGTATGTGGCCTTCTTTCTGCAGCAAATCGAGGAATGTCTCGTACAGCTCCTTGTCTGTGGTCGCTTTGGAAAAGTAGCCGTCGGCTATCCGGTCGAGAAGAGGAAAGTAGCTCGAAGCATTCTCTTGTGCAGCAGTCTCTCTGGCCACCGGGTCAGCAAGATTTTCAACGATATCTCCCGCCGTTCAAGAGACTCACAGAAGCTCTATCAGGTACGGGCCGGACGGAAACGCGGCCTTCATGGCAATGTCGACAGACGGTCCGGCGCAAACAGGCTGGACGCCCCAAAGAGTCGCCGCCAACATGGAAGCCGTCAGCCCCCATGGCAGTTGTGATAGACGTATCATGGTGGTTCTGGGTGAATTGATGGCCCGGAAGGGCTATTACGTCTCGAGAATGGACTGCGCAGTCCTCGAGTAGTCTGGGTGGATCGAGGCGCAACTCGGGCGAGGGCCGCAAGGCTCCGTACTCGAGCTTGAGAGAAACGCTCAGTAAGCTTCTCTCTCTACAATCCCATTGCTGTCGATTTTGAAAAGCCTGGCCATACAGTTGTGTTGAGGGTGCAAGAGGTGTCACAAGGTCGTAGATGGAGGATATGGACAAGTGTTCTTTGCTGGCCCGCCTTGGAATGCAGTGCAGTGTAGTCTGAAGTCTTACAGGTGAATGGGTGAAGCCGCCAAAAAAGTGAACACCTAGACTACACCCTAGTAAGCTCTCCCAAATAGGTTAGTGTGTCGCAGGTCAAGGGACCCGAGAGCTGTCCCTGAGTCCCATGTTTTGGTGCGGACTTCGCAAGAGCAGCCAACGTATGATATAGGGAAAGCAAAGAATTACAAACATAATTGATAAACAGTGCATGCCACTGAGTTAATGCAGTATTCAGTTTCTTCGCAGGATATCCACCTTCATAGTTGTTCAGAAATTATTACCCGTTGCGGTATTGGTGAACAGGGGCTCTACCTAGGCCGGGTAGCTGGGCTGCCGGGTCAGTTGTATGGTGTAAGCTGCTGACCCCCTGTACAGGGCACGGACCACTTCTTTTTTGGCTGTGACGAGCAACCTTGCCCACTTCGCAGATGGACACGCTTTCCACTCTCGAGGTTCTGGATCCCATACAGCAGCACGCCGCCGCCAATTCGACAAACGCCCCAGGTGGCCAATCTTCTCTCCTTGACCTTGCACTACACTCGGCTTCTCCCAGCACATCAGCAGATCACTTGAGGCCGTCTCATGGCCTTTGGACCTTTGGTCAACTGCACCCTTTCGCCAGCCTGTCCTTAGAGTTGATGTGAAGCTCAGGCTTCCACGCGCCCACCACCCAACATGGCCTCCTCAGGCATGCTCACCAAGGTACGTGCAACTTTCCCTCATGAGCCACTACTCGCCGACCCATTGAAAGCCGTCGTCGAAACGTTGCTGACAATGCATCAACAGTTCGAGAGCAAGAGTTCTCGCGCCAAGGGAATCGCCTTCCACCCTAAGCGGTAAGTTGCACCGACCTGCCCCTCGAATCGCTCCTTCGAGGCTGACGATGATCGATCGCAGACCATGGATTCTTGTCTCTCTACACTCTTCAACCATTCAGCTATGGGACTGTACGTACAAAATCCTGCAGCATTCAACCCTGGCGCAAAGGCTGGTCCGATAGCAGTGGATGCGATAGGGAGAGGCGGCTACCTGAGCTGTTGTCAGCCCTCCAGACGCACTGCCTCTCCAAATGTCCCTGATGCTTGTACAACTGCTGACAGTGCCTGCGCGAATCCAGATCGTATGGGGACCCTCATCGATCGGCTCGAAGGCCACAGTGGCCCTGTCCGAGGCGTCGACTTCCACAAGACCCAACCCCTCTTCGTGTCCGGCGGCGACGACTACAAGATCAAGGTCTGGTCTCTGACGACGAGGCGCGAGTTATTCACGCTTAATGGGCATTTGGATTACGTCCGAACCGTCTTCTTCCACCACGAGCTGCCATGGATCATCTCCGCGTCCGACGACCAAACCATCAGGATATGGAACTGGCAGAACCGATCCCTAATCTGCACCATGACCGGCCATAACCACTATGTCATGTGCGCCAACTTCCACCCGAACCAAGATCTGGTCGTCTCCGCCTCTCTGGACCAGTCGGTCCGTGTCTGGGACATCTCCGGCCTCCGAAAGAAGCACTCCGCGCCGACGTCGATGACTTTCGAGGAGCAGGTGGCGAGGGGGAACCAGAACCAGACCGACATGTTCGGCAACACAGATGCCGTCGTCAAGTTCGTCTTGGAGGGACACGACAGGGGCGTCAATTGGGTCGCGTTCCACCCCACCATGCCTCTGATCGTCTCAGCTGGCGATGATAGGCTGGTGAAGCTCTGGCGCATGAGTGAGACCAAGGCTTGGGAGGTGGACACATGCCGGGGCCACTTCCAGAACGCATCAGGCTGTCTGTTCCACCCTCATCAGGATCTCATCCTCTCGGCCGGCGAAGACAAGACCATCCGGGTCTGGGATCTGAACAAGAGGACGAGCGTGCAGAGCTTCAAGCGGGAAAACGACCGCTTCTGGGTGATCGCTGCTCACCCCGAGATCAATCTGTTCGCGGCTGGCCACGACAATGGTGTCATGGTCTTCAAGTTGGAACGAGAGCGACCCGCGATGGCGGTCCACCAGAGCACTCTGTTCTACATCACGAAGGAAAAGCAAGTCAAGTCATATGACTTCCAGAAGGGTACCGAGAGCCCAATCCTGCTCTCCCTCAAGAAGGTCGGGCCAGCGTGGGTTCCGCCTCGAACACTGTCTTACAACCCTGCCGAACGCTCTGTCTTGGTGACATCCTCTACCGATGGAGGCTCTTACGAGCTGATCAATCTCCCGCGCGACGGCTCCGGCGCGATAGAACCAACAGAATCAAAACGTGGCCCGGGAAATTCGGCCATCTTTGTTGCGCGAAATCGATTCGCTGTTCTGAACACGCAATCTCAGACCATCGATATCAAGGACCTGTCAAACTCCACCACTCGATCATTCAAGCCTCCCGTCGGTACAACTGACATCTACTTCGGCGGCACTGGCAACCTTCTCATCATCACACCGACTGCCGTTCACCTCTACGATATTCAGCAGAAAAAGAGCATTGCAGAGCTGTCCGTCAACGGTGTCAAGTATGTGGTGTGGTCGAACGACGGCTTATATGCTGCTCTATTGAGCAAGCATAACGTCACGATCGTGACCAAGACGCTGGAGCAGGTCAGCACTTTGCACGAGACTATTAGGATCAAGAGTGCTACCTGGGATGACGCTGGTGTCCTCCTCTACTCCACCCTGAATCACATCAAGTATACCCTGCTCAATGGCGACAACGGCATCGTTCGAACTCTGGACACGACGGTCTACCTCACGCGCGTCAAGGGTCGCAATGTTTACTGCCTTGATCGGGCAGCGAAGCCCAAGGTCCTGCACGTCGACCCTACTGAGTACCGGTTCAAGCTTGCCCTGGTCAAGAAGAATTACAGCGAGATGCTCGATATTATCCGGAATTCGAGCTTGGTGGGACAGTCTGTCATTTCATATGTGCAGAAGAAGGGCTATCCAGAAATTGCCCTGCAGTTCGTACAAGACCCAACCACGCGTTTCGAGCTCGCCCTGGAGTGTGGCAATTTGGACGTGGCCGTGGAGATGGCTAAGGAGCTGGACAAGCAAGTTTTGTGGTTGAAGCTCGGCACTGAGGCTCTATCCCACGGTAACCACCAGGTCGTGGAGATGGCCTACCAGAAGCTCAAGCAGTTCGACAAGCTGTCCTTCCTATACCTGACGACTGGCGATCAATCCAAGCTTGCAAGAATGGCCAAGATCGCTGAGCACAGAGGCGACTTCACAGCACGATTCCAGAACGACCTTTACCTGGGCGAGAAGGACCGGGTGCAAATGTTCAAGGAGGTCGACCTATATCCGCTGGCTTACATGACCGCCAAGTCCTACGGAATGGAGGATGAGTGTGAAGCAATTCTGGAGGCTACGGGCCTGACGGAGGATCAAATTACCATGCCAAAGATCGGCAACGCGCTGACACCACCAAGACCTGTCGTGCCTACTTTCAAGGCCAATTGGCCCACGAAGGCCACCTCGCAATCGTTCTTCGAGAAAGCTTTGATGGGTGAGATGGAAGGTTTGTCCTTGGATGACGCCCCGGCAGCTACCAACGGCTTCGGCGAGGACGTCGAGGACGACGTCGCTGTCAAGAACGGTGCACTGGAAGACGATGAAGACGAAGACGCCGCGGGATGGGACCTGGGTGATGACATTGTGCCCGAAGTCGAGGGTGACTTTGTGAACGTCGAGAGCACAGATGCTGGCGGCGCTGGGAGCAGTGAGGCCGACATGTGGGCGCGAAATTCTCCATTGGCCGTGGATCACGTTGCGGGCGGGTCATTCGAGAGCGCCATGAACCTGCTCAACAGACAAGTTGGTGCCGTCAACTTCTCGCCACTCAAGCCAAGATTCTTGGAGGTGTACAAGGCTTCCAAGACATATCTGCCCGCCTCTACAGGACTGCCACCTCTTGTCAACTACGTGCGCCGGACCGTCGATGAGCAAGATCTGAGGCAGGTGCTGCCGATCATACCGAGAGACCTTGAGCACTTGGCCAGCAACGACCTCCAACGTGGCTACGACTCGATGAAGGCCAACAAGTTGGAAGACGGTCTGATCATCTTCAAGGGCATCCTGCATGCGATACTAGTCAACGCGGTATCAAGCGAGAGCGAGGCTGCCGAGGCGAAGAAGCTCATCACCTCTGCGAGCGAGTACTCGGTGGCCATGAGTGTCGAGCTGGCACGGAGGAAACTCGGTGCACCGAACGAGGTGAACGCAGATCCCGAGAAGATGAAGCGCTCTCTGGAACTGTCGGCCTACTTCACCATACCCAAGATCGAGGTGCCTCATCGACAACTTGCCCTGCTCAATGCCATGAACTTGGCCTTCAGGAGCAAGAACTACAGCTCGGCATTGAGCTTCGCTAACCGCATTCTGGCAAATGGCGGCGCCAACAAGATCCTGGAAACCGTAAGTCCTTCACCATGTCTCTCACCACTGGGGATCGGATATACTAACATCACATGGCAGGCACGCAAGACCAAGGCTCAGTGCGAGCGGAACCCGCACGACACGGTAGAGATCGAGTTCGACCAGTTCGCCGAGTTCGAGATCTGCGCCGCGAGCCACACGCCCATCTACAGCGGCACCGCCTTTGAGGAGTGCGCGTTCGACGGGTCCAAGTACCACACGCAGTTCAAGGGCACCGTGTGCACGACGTGTGGCGTGTGCGAGGTCGGCAAACACGGAAGCGGCCTGAAGCTGTTCTTCTGAGCGGCGACGGGGCGGGGCGAATGGGCGGGATGGAGGAAGGGCAGACGATGATGCCTGGTTGGTTGGTTGGTTCCAGGGGGTGTAGAAAGGTAGCCTTTTAATTCGATCATGATTACAACAAAAAGAAAAGGCGAGGGCGAACGTGCTGCAGTGTTTGAGTTCGAGACGCGCGGTTTCGGCGTGGGGATGGACTGGTTGCTGGATGTTTCAAAAATTGTCGTCTGTTTTCTGTAAACTTTAGAGAGCCAACGTGACGGTTGGGAGAAGAAATTCTTTGAGGGTCACCATCAAATACGTCCATGTTCAGGCCACACATATATTCTCCAGTCATCATGCTCCGTCGGCCAACGGCTGGTGTCGACGTCAGTCACAATTGTCAATAACCAGGCGCTCAAGTAGCGGGGGCCCATTCAGTGTTTGGTCGTCTAGTGATATTACATTGTCACATGTCTATGCCTTTTGTTCGTCCTCTAGCAAGTCCTCCCCGGATCAAGATGCAGACCCATGCCACCCACGGGCCCCTTGGGATCGCAAGGCACGTAGTCGAGCGTATAGGGTTTCCATCCACAGCAGATAGACAGATGCATGCTCTCCCAGAGACAGACCTCGTCCATCCCACCGCCTTCCACGCACGCAGCAAGCACGAGAAGGAGAACTGACCCGCTACACGATCATCTCCAGCTCCCGCGCGTACCCCAGCGCGTTCTCGATGACCAGCTTGCTCATGCCGTCCTTGGCGCCGCCGGCGCCCGCGACGGCGTCCTCGTGCTCCTCCTCGGCGGCGATCTCGGCCTCCCTGGGGAAGTAGATCATGCCGTCCCGGAGGATCCAGCCGCGCGACTTGGCGAAGTCGATGACGGCGCCCTCGGAGTCGAGGAAGAGGAGGGACTTGGTGGAGGAGATGGGCAGGGACGGGTAGGCGCGCTCGCTGGAGGAGGCGATCTCGGAGCGGATCTGGGAGGTGAGGATCTAGACAAGTTTGCGAGCTTCGGGTCAGCCAAACATGTTGTGTGTCGTCGGAACAAGCAAAACAATGAGTGGAATTTCAAGAGAAAGAACAGAGACTCACCTCAGAGAAGACGGCATACTCCTCGCTCGGCACCTCCCGGCTCTTCATGGCCTTCCACACGCGGTCGTAGCTCCCCTCCATCAGCCACCTCTCCAGCCGGATGGGGTACCCGAGGAACCGGTCCCCCTCGACGTCGACGCTGCCGCCGCCGCCCTCCCGCGTCGACAGGCTCTCCAGCTCGCTGTGGAACTCGGCGTAGCGGCCCTGGGTGAGCAGCAGCAGCAGGTACAGGCCCGTGACGCGGTTGCGCTCGGCGAGGTTGGGCGGGAGGACGTGGGCGGGCAGCTCGTAGAAGGGCGCCAGCTGCGTGACGTAGCGCGTGAAGGCGTCCGGGTCGCGCGCGCGGATGCTGTGGAGGGCGCCCTGCTCGTAGGTCTCGCGGGCGAGGGCCAGCACGGGCTGGGGCTGGGGCGGGCTCGAGGGGGAGAGCGCCGAGAGCTTGAGGAGGAGCAGCTTGGCCTTGGAGAGGAGGGAGGCGGCGTCGGCGTAGCTGAGGGCGGCCGGGGAGGACTTGAGCTGCGTGAGCAGCTGTTGCAGCTGGCGTTCGGCCATGTCGACGGTGTGTATGTGTGTGTTTGGAAGGAGGGCGGGTCGTGATCAGATGGGGCGGGTTTTGGGTGTCGGCTTGCTTGCCCCTCGTAATGCGCAGTCAACGGTGGAGGGTGTGACTTCTTAAGCCAACAGAGGCGATGTGCTTCGCGAGGGTCTGTGCGTGAAGGCTGAGGTGTTGTCGCTGTTCGTTGTTCGTGTGGAAATATGGCGGTTCGGATGCAGACCTTTGGAGCGGTTGAAAGCTACTAGCAGCAGGCTGCGGGTTGCTGACGATGGACGTTGGACATGGGAAACTCCGGCTGGCAATGAGCTCAGAGACAGGGATTGGGTCGCTGGGGTCGCCACGAGCAAGCAGATCTTGTGGCAGACCCCCTGGCCCACCCCCCCCCCCACCACCAAAAGCGCGAAGTGCACAGGGCTCTACAAGGCCCCTGCCAAATGCTATAGTAACAGTACTGCAAGACACCGTGATCTTTGCTGCCCCCAGACGGCTTCACTGTCTCAGAACGGCAAAACAAACAAGCAATATGACCGTGCTGCTACAAACACACACAGACGAGATCTTGAATCGGTCTGAAAGTTGGATACCAGCTCACTGTCTCGACAGTATGCTCTTTCAGTGCATTGTGAACATGATCATACCCAGGAAGCACACTGAGTTACCGTTCTGTTACTGTATCGAAACTTGCCTGTTCCGACGTCCAAAATGTGTCCACTGCGCATCTACATTCAACGTCGAAGAATATGGTCAAGACTCGGGATACAGAGACTTCTAGAAACACGCACAATCATCCTTTCTCTAGTCCCTTTCCCAGTGCCTTCCGACCTGTCTCTGTTGATATGAACTAGACATTATTACCCGAGGCTTGTGAACAGTGCAACCGTCAAAGTCATCGCATCAATGACCGGCCACGTCTACATAGTAGTGCTCAACCATATGTTCTAGTGCATGCCTCGGGGCTCTCTTGACCCTGTGCTTCGTCCAAAGGTCATTTCCCTGAGAGATGTCCGCCCGGCGATAATTTGATCGTCAGAACCGGCTGTCTTATACAGTGCTCGTGACTGCACCCTGCAAATCCTCCCTCTATATATCAGCACAGCCAGGGCAGCTATTAGCGGTGGCACTTTCAAACTTACAGCAGCCTGTTCGCTGAGCACCAACGCTGAGCAAACCTCAGCCTCAAATCTTTAGGGTAGTCACTCCCAATCGCACTGTACGGAAAGAGACAGCACTATCAAACCGTGAACATTACGTTTGAAAACAACCTTTGTAGACTATTCTACAGGCCATGTTGTATCACTCCCGTGCGTGGACTCTCAAGGTCGTCCGTCCAGATGACCTTAGGTGTCCAACCGCCTCAAGCGCAACCATACGAGAGTGGGGCAGATATTTAAGTAGTTATTCGCGCACAAAGTAAAGCTATCACCCATCTTCGCTTCATCAAACGTCAGACTCGACATGTTGCTTCGCCAACCCGACAACGAGCACGACGGCCTCGCCGTTGTTGCTGTGACTTGAGACTTGTTGGTACAATCGCTGGACATCACTGGTCGAGCATTCCTTTGTACCAAATGATGCCGCTCCAGTCGTGCTTTTGATGAAACGGGTATGCATGCGCGCAACTTTCCGATGCATTGGGTAAAAGTGTCTTCAACTCCCCATGGGCACCCGTCTTTCAACAAGACATGCCGAGTTCCATAGCTGACGAATGCCCAGGGCTCCATGGGGAGATGTACTGCAATGTACATGTGATGAATATCCAGTTTCGAGTCGCATAGTTGGCGACTTGTGCCCGGTCCGAGCTGCTGCGAGGGTGTTGGCCTATCCTTCGCCAAACCAGCTTGTGTCTTGCGCGTTCGTATTGCCAGACATCTCCAAGAGTCTCTGGAGAGTTGTCGAAGGCCTATTCTGTTGGCACACTCTAGCCTGCCCGGATGAGCGGCATACCTCTGACCCGCCGACTCGCAGAAGACTCTGCTTGTGTCGATGGGAAAGCCCACTTGAGCAGTAGGGTCTGCCGAGATGCCCCAGCCGCTAGGGGCCTCCAACTACCGTTCAGGCCCAAGACCTGGCGCTTAAGGCCTGAGAGGCGAGGCCCTTTGATGGATACACAGTCCAGATGTTCAGTTGGAAAAACGAGGCACTGGGGAAAGAGAATCGATGTGTTACCAGAGGCGAGAGAAAGGTTGATTCGTTTCGATCTTCTCGAGGACCCCCCGGAGCCAATCTTCTCGCATCGGCCTATGCTGCCGACCTGTTTACCTGTTTGCGTTGCACTTGAGCTGTATTGCAGTCGAGACCTATATCCGGGCCGGAGGCATCGCTCACCCGTACGGGAGGGAGTCTGCGCTTGACCGAGTTGCCCGGTTTGTCTCGACAGTACACCGCATGCGAACCCCTAGTGTTCGAGACCCCCCTCCTGTCATCACCGGTGGTCGATATCCCACCTCGCCACACAGTCTGTCAAACAATTCCGCAAACAAGTGCAGACGCGAGATGGGAAACTCTATCTCTGGGAGCAAAAGGCCTGGGCAATCGAGTTCGTACTCGACATCAGGTGCAGATGCCGGATCGAACCCTTCCTGTTGTCGGTGTCTCAACATGTTATGGTTTCCTTGAGTTGACTTGAACTTCATGTTGAATATTGTCAGGGGGTGGCCATGTGGTTCAAGCGTCTTATATCAATGTCTGATGACGTCCAGGCTTCCCTGGTTGACACGATGTTGTTCTTGAATGCTATCAAAGTTACCCAGGCAAGTAGCCATGGGAACCCGGTTCGAGCGTCTGCAGTCTACCATGCTGAAGCATCTCAACACCATATTCAACAACCACTAAACCCTTCTTGGAAAGACCATGATCACATATCTGTCAATGGTCATGTGATTGTTATCCATCCTCTTCTAAGCATCGTTATCATCGCCGACGACATTACTGTGTTTTACCAACAGACATTACACAATGTACTGCTCGCATCGGGCCAAAATCTCAATGACGACTACGTGCATCTTCATGTGCTGATCACACGGCCGGATGGATTTTCTTTTCTCGTGCTCAGGCAATGATGACCAGCACCGGGGCCTGGAGGTGGTCGGTTACTGCCCCCATCCACACTTGGTGTCCGATCAAGGCAGACCATAGGCACCGCCGTCTGCAAGCGTGACCAACATTGAAGGAATCTAACCAGATCGCAGAATTACGGTACACGGCCAAGGCTCCACTTCACGAAGAACAGCAGATCAGTCCAGCCACTACATCGACTCGGATCGAAGACGTCCACCAAACCCCCCTGCCACAGAAGAGCCTAACCATCGCCATTCGGACCGGCGTGGTTCTCACATGTTTCTTCCAAGGTTCTTTCTTTTCTCAGGCCAGCATGGAGAGGACACATTGTCCACATCGGTTGAAAGGGGAGTGACTGCGCAGACGGGTCTTACTCGACCAAGGCTGGCGGGAAAGGCCGGGAGCACGTAGCTTGCTCAGTCGGGGCCGTGGAGCCCACTTAGGTCGACGGTCATTGCCTGGCGTAGCACCATCTCGTGCTTCCATATTGAGTCCACACAGCCCAGCCACACCTAGGTACCAGACATGTAGCCAGCACGGACTACGCCACGAAGGGGAGGCAGCGAGGCAGAAGGTGGTGAACCCCTTGGCAGCATCCTACAAGACACAACCAGCTGTTCTGGGGAGATGAGGGAACCAGGGAGCAGTGACCACTCTGTATATAGCTGCGATAGAGCAACAAACACCATTGGGTCCTGGTCAATCACGAATTCTGGTGACCAAGAAGACGTCGATCCTACTCCTGGGGCGCTTATCCGCCCTTCTCGAGCTACTGATGAATGGTCTACAAATGGTCTACCTTTACCTTGGTGCTTTATAGTCAATATTCAAACATTTGGCTCTGGCTCAAGCCCCGGCATGTGACAGTAGCAACCTGTCTCTATATACAAATCCTCCATCTCATGCCCCGTCCTCAACTCAAATTCGACCCTCGAGCTCCATGATCCCCAAAAATACATCTTGCTCTTCTCGTCTTGTAGTCTCTTCTCTCCGCATTGAGCCAACAAAAAAAAGCTCTCTTCACGTTCACTCTTTACAAAGCCATCAGAGAGTTTCCTTCATCCAAGGACTCTCCCACCATCTTTTAAACATCACGTCCGTAGTCACGACGTGTTGTTGCTATACGCCAGCTTGCTCGTTCTGTCCCACGCATCGACCGTGACGGTGACCCTGTTTCCTCTGGACATCCGATCCAACACAGGCACAGCATCACCGAAACGACCAGCCAGCATGAACCCACTGGCACCATCCTTCACGCCCGCCGCCGGGTCCGGTGCGTCCACGCTGGGTCCGCTCCCCTACAACCCGCGGACGGCCTGGCTGGACACACCCGTGAACGAGCGCGACCCCAACGGGCCCGACCCATACGGCCATGCCAGACATGCGTTGGGGCCGCGGAGCACAGATCCCGACGAAGTGTGCGGCATCTCCGCCGCTGCTGCCGCTGCCGCTGCCGCTGTCGCCCCTGCTCCCGCGCTCGTCCTGCCCTCTCCCCCTCCTCCTCCTCCGATGGGGTCCCAGACGCCCGAGCTATACTACCCCACGGAGGTAGAGACGGGCTGGACGCCCCCCCATCATCGCCATGGTCCTTTTCGTCCTCCTCCTCCTTCTCTTCCTCTGACGACCCACCCAGACGTCTGGGACATCTGGGATCCCAACGCCGCCGCCGGGCCTCCCGCCTTCTCCTCCTCTGCTCCGTCGCCTGGCAGTTACGCGGAACTGC
The DNA here is from genome assembly GCA_026120015.1 of Dendrostoma leiphaemia. Classification (NCBI taxonomy): domain Eukaryota; kingdom Fungi; phylum Ascomycota; class Sordariomycetes; order Diaporthales; family Erythrogloeaceae; genus Dendrostoma; species Dendrostoma leiphaemia. The sequence goes on from JALRMF010000050.1 coordinate 53,084, forward strand.
GTGACGGTTCGTGGCCTGAGCAGCAGTGGCCTCAAGAGCTCCCCGGCCCCACCAGCACGCCTTGGCCGCCTACTTTTCCACAGGTCACGTTGCCGCTGCAGATGGTGACTGAGGGTCCGGGGAGCTCTCAAAAAAGACAACAAAGTCCGTGGCCATGGGTGGCTCTGAAACTGGCGTTAAAGCGCAAGGGGCTGTCATGAGATCAGCACATCTCGCCTGCGAACCGCCGCCGCCCCCCCCCCCCTCTCCTCTCCAGGCTCCCTCTCCACCTGCCTCTCCCTCTCCCTCGGCATCTCGACTGGACTTTCATCAGCCGCTTCTCCACCGACCAGCGTGCGTGGCGGTTGTCGGCTAGCCATGATCACCTCGACAAGTCGCCGACGCCGCGGTGCAAAGATGTTCGACAAGTTCTCCCGTCGACATAGCTTCGACATCTCCTCAACATACCTTCGAGATCACCTCCACACTTGTGGACCGTCGGAAACATTTGTCAGATCTCGAGCTCTTGGATGCGCCAACGCATCTGCATGCGGACAGCGAAGGAACAAGTTGCATTCTGCGAAAGTATGTTGAATTGTTTTCTTTGCTTCTTGTCTCGGCTTGTTGATTGCACATGTGCTTGCTACTAAATACACGAGAAGAGCGTGGCGTCCCGGCAAGGGATCAGACAGGCTCGCATCATGCGCTCAGGCGCCCCGTGGGATTGTACGACTTTGCTTTGGTACAATTGCCGTTTTCTCTTTTTGTTCTTCTTGGATTATCACTACTAGACGAGCTTGGGGAGGGTTGATGGGCTGTTGGTATCTTTCCCCGTGATATCTCAACAAATTGGACATCTGGATAGAGGTCGAGATATCTTATGTACTGCAACAACACGTATACATGCCTTCTTTTGATATAGAAAATAAACAGACGTCTCACAATCTGCGTGGTCCCCCGTTCCTCAGCCACCCGCTGTTTGTTCAACCCAGTTCACCCAAGTACTTCGACTCTCTTCGTCCCCCTCATGCACCATCGCCACCATGTATCGGGGCACACATAATGGAGTAAGACATCGAACTGGCTCCTTTGACGCGCGTTGATCATCATATCATATTGCAAAGAATATGTGCGCGCAGAATCAAGACAAGGGTGTTGATTTGCGGAACTCAATCGTATTTGGGAAGGGGAAGACGGAAGTCCTGAGATACTGTGCTGTCGACAAGAGAAGTCTTTTTTCCCCCATTCCCACTCCCATGCCCCCAAGAGCTGCACGCCTGGGCGAGCGTATTCTACAGTTCGATTCAAGCCACATCATTGCTTACCCGTCCGGCCTCAGGGCTCATAAACGCTCAAAAAGGCCAGTATACTGTCAGGCTGTATGCCGGCCAGACACGTGATCTGCATCCCTAGTACCTACTCGCTAGGTATCCATAACAGAGACAAGCCAGCCAGCCGCGGCGGCCGCTCGCGCTTCCCAGGACCGCATGTCGATCCAGATCGACGGAGCCCCACAGCGACGCGAACACCCTCCAGTGTCGTCAGGTATCCTCTCTTTTCTGTGCGGCCCACCACATCCCGAACGTGCGGCGATCGACAACCACGTCAACCCTTTCTCGTTGTTGGCAAGAGGAGACGTGTGCGTGCGTATGAGAGTACCCAGCCAGTCCCTCGGCGGATAAATCCGGCCAACCCCCAACTTAGCTAAGCCCATTCAAAAGCTCTAAGTACTGTCTAAAAATCATTTTAATTTTTTTAATTTTTTTTAAAAAAAAAAGATACCATCGTAGAGAGCTGTTCCGACGAGTAGATTGATAGATCAAGAATCTCCATACATACTGTGGTGGAAATTTCTTGCCCTGGTGGAAAAGTGGTGATAGATTAGAGGTTGGCCGGATTTATCTGCCGTGGGACTGCCAGCTTGGCCTATGACAAAGGTGGAGAGAAGAGCGAGAAGAAAGTGGAAGAAAAGAAGGGGAAAGAAGCAAAGAAAAGAAGAAGTCAAAAAAAGGAGGGGGGTGGCCCTAACACCGCAAGGATCGTCAACATGAGGGGCCACCTTGACGGCTCTGAGATGGGTCTCGAGCACAAACCTGACGAGGCCGATGGCATCGAAAACATCTGGTACACTTGGCAGGTCCAAAACGCGAACGCTCACAATCTCCCACGCTTCCTATTTGATGAGGCCATGTGTCGGTAGCTTCCAGAAAATTTCGAGACAGCAGTGGATTCGACAGATTTCCCGAAAGGAGCACATCCGGTCCAGCGATACAAGTCCGGGGTTGAGATCACTGGAATCTACATGCGAGGATACTCCAATCGAATGGCATACAGTGTTAGTGGGACATACACCTGGGACAGACATCAAGCGGCTTGGAACTTGGAGGAATGATGGCCACAAGTTGGCATGTTACGAAGCCGTGGGATGAGTCGTCCAAGGAACGTGGCCGTGCAAAAGTAGGCAGTGTACCGTGATTATCCCACGACCCAGATCGCAGCCGACGGACAGGTTCAAGCGATCCAACTACGCACTGCAGAGGGGCAACAAAAGTCGAAGGCGAAAGCGACTGTTGAAGCAGCTGCCGGGCTCGCGTCCACACGTGCTCGTGGGACCAGGCTGCTGCCAGTGCTATGCCCTTCGCAGATATCCCGAGCCTCCAACAGAAATCCCGGAAACCGGACAAGGGAACACAGCAGTAGTTTAATCCCCCATCAAGGACAAGAAGCAGATGTCCACTAGACAGACCACCGGCCAACACAAGTCGCCTGCCCCGCCCATCTGAACAGACCGTCACTGATGCTCTTGTTGTATGTAACCTAAGCGTGTCTTCGCAGCCGAATAAAACACCGCTCGGTCATGAGATTCCCGATATGCACCCATCAGTACTGCCGCCGGGCCATTTTGGAGAGCTCTGCGAAGGAGAAGGACGCAACTATTCGTTTAAAGGTGTGCCCAACGCCACCCAGTCTCTGCCGACGCCTCGAACAGTTTGGGAGCCGGCGGTCTGGCATTGACGCTCTGACGCTCTGGAATATCAATCAATCAAACACCATCGACGGGCGGCTGCGTGGGATCTTCATCATCACATCACGTTCCCTTGTCTCTTCGACGAGGAGCGTCGCTAGACTCGGGAGGGTGTCCAAGTCCTGCAGACGGGAATCTGGATTGTCTGGAGGGCGTGCGTCGCGACGGGTTGACGTTGGGTGTTTCCGCCCGGATTCCGCCAAGCGTCTTCTTGGCACGACGAAGTTCGAACAGCCAATCACAGCCACACCTTGTCTCGCCTAAAGCCCATCTCCGCCGGAGCTTTTTCTTCCCCCTTCTCGTCGATGGCCAGATGCCAGATGCAAGCTCCCGCCCGTGTCAAAATTCAGTGTACCCTTCCTTCAAGGTCGATTGCGAAGAGCTTGGGACCGATATGCTGTATGGCTGCATGTTTGGGATGATATTGATCGTACGTGAGAGTCATGCAGATATGCCCCATTCGTCTAGCGCAATATTGTCTGTACAAAAAAATTACAACTTTGTATGAAACCCAAGCTGAATGCCACATTTCTTTCGAGACAAGCATGCAGATATGTATGTAAGTGCGGTGGCAACAGCAGGGGGTGAAACCTCGACCGCAGCAGCAAAGAATATGTAGTATATCATGTTGTGAATGATGAAGCATCTGAATCAATGGATCAATCACGCGTGCTAGCCCGCCCATGGTATCTCCGCATGCATCATATTGCAAGAATATATTTTGTCCCCCAAAAAGCTGAGCACATTTTACATGACAACCTAGGAGACACCGCATGTTAGTAACACAGATCTACGCATTTGACCAAAACAGGCAGTACTCACACAATCCTTGTCATCCTTGGCCTTGGGCACACCCATCTCGTCGAAAGTAGACGGACCGCCTCCCAATGTCTTCCCGTCTGGATGATCGCTTGGCTTCCTTGGCGGCTTGACACTGGCAGCTGGGCTCGCCAGCGAGGGCGTTCCGTGGGAGCTCGGAGGCGGCGTGGGCCGGGCCTGTTGGTTCGGAGGCGCGCTGGCCCGCCCCGGCACCGGCCCGTCTGTGAGACTGACGCCGGTCATGGGTCGCTTCTGCGGTTGAGACTGGCTAGACTGTCGTGAACCCTGCGGTGAGTCGTAGCGTGGCCCGCCCGCGGAGCTCATGGAGTCGTGACGTGGGTGTTGTGGTAGACCGCCGTAACCGCTGCCGCTGGAGCCGGGTCGCGCGCCGTAGGGCTGAGCGCCGGGCATTGAAGGCTTCATGAGGGGTGACGAGGGCTGAGCTGGACCTGCGTTTGCGTACGGTCCCCCTTGAATTGGTGGCGGGCCTCCTCGTCCTGCGGCGTACGGGTCTGTTCTGGTTAGCCTTTTCCTCGACGGGTCCCCGTTGGACGATGATGAAGAATTATAAGCAGCTAAAACCGCCATACCATTGCCAACTGGTCCGGACATGGGCTTTGAACCCCATCCTGGGCCGGGACCGGGGGAAGCACCGCCCATGCTGCCCTGTCTGCGACCTCCTGGTGGATAAGGGGCGGCGGAAGCCACGCGACCGCGCCCCCCAGCTGGTGGCGGCATGCCCGCGGGAATTATTCCGGGAGCAAGGCTGGGACCTGCGCCCAGGCGCCCTGCGCTACCCGGCCGGGCACCATAAGGATCTGCTGGGCGTCCTGGTGGCGGAAGTCCCGAGTATGGGCGCGCTTGTTGTCGGGGGCTCTCGTCGGGATAAGGGGCGGCGGATCCTGGTCTGTTTACGCTGAGAGGTGGGAGATTTTGGTCGTCTGGGTATGGTGCTGCTGACTTGGGCCTCATAGCAAGATTACCGTGGTCGACGTTGACATTGATGCCGAAGGCTGGGGGTCGAGCATCGGCCCCAGCGGGTCCATTCCTAGGTGAAGGGTTAGGTGATACACGTGGGCTACCTCTCCCACTGGGATCATTCGGTGTTCTTGGGCCCTCGGGCAGGGGCGCCATGTGTTGCTGATCCTTCAATCGCTGAAGCCTCTCCGGCCGCTTGCCTCTCATTGAGCCATGCTGAGACTTGATTCGAGTCAAAGCGGTTGTCTCGTGGTCTTTCTTCGACAAGCTTCGGTCTTGCTTCAGGCTCTCCAGCCGACCCAGCGCGTCTTGGTTGCCATGTGACGCCGCCAACTCGTACCAGCGTCGGGCCTCAGTTAAGTCCTTGGCCGCGTGGATTCCGATTTCATGGTAGTAGCCCATGGCGAACTCGCCAGTGGCCAGTTTCGCGTCCGCCGCTTGCTTCGCATACTTGAAAGCCAGCGACTCGTTTTTGGCAAAGTTGCTCTCGTAGCCAAACAGAAACCATCTGCTGACGCCCAATGAGGCTTCGGGTTGGCCCTGAGCTGCAGCGAGGCCGTAGTAATGCAAGGAATATGACGGGTTGAAATCGCAGCCGAGCTGGCAGAGCTCGTAGGCTTGGCCCATCTTGAGCTGCGCCTTGGAGAACCCGAGATACGCAGCCTTCTCGATGTACTGCCTGGCAGTCTCAACTCGGAAGGGTAGAAGCTCTTCAGGCACCTCAATGTCTGGCAGGTCCCGTGCGATGAGCATACCGTACACGTAGGCACCTTGTGGGGCATCTTCGTCCGCCGTGTCTGCCGCCCGGCTGATGAGGTCGATACCGTACCGAAAGTCCTGCCTCTGGCCATGTTGGCCCAGCAAGGCCATCATGCCCAGGCGGTACATGGCAGCCGAGTCTCCCAGGCCCAAGCCCTGCTGGTAGTGCTTGATGGCGCTGTCAATGTCGTTTGAATTCTCAAAGAGCATGCCCATTCGGTATTCGGCTCTCGCCCAGCCACCCTCTGCAGCGTGCCTGTACGCGACGAAGGCCGCCTTCTTGTCTTGCCGCTCTCCAAACTTGCCAAACTCTTCCCACTTGGCCTTCATAAAGATGGCCTCGGGGTGGTTCTGCTCAACAAGATATCCAATGATGCTCATAGCATCGACGCGCAGATCATGCTCGGCCGCCGGCGTGGAAGGTCGCGCGCCATAATTGTTCCGACTATCTCGGTCGCGAACCTCCGCAGCAATCTCGACGTAGTTGAGCGAGTCTCTAGCCCACGTCAGCTGCATATTGACGTTGTTCGAGTGTAGCACATGTTGGCGTGCATTGTATAAGATCTCCTCCTTTTCCTTGTCGCTCGGGGGTATATTCTCGCCCTTTACCCGGGGGAAAGGGGAGTCGCCCGGTGCCTCGAAGTCGGCCATTGCTTTGTACTTCTTCGGCCCGTCGTCGAAGGGGCGAAACTCGTGGCTCTGGTCGGTGAAGTTGGAGAGGGAGCTGCTGAGCGACTCGCCGCGGGCGTGGCCAGCGTCGCCGTGATAGTTGGGAGAGCCGTAGTTCTGTCGTGTTTGGATGTCGCGAGCCTCGAGTTCCATGCGTTGAAGGTCTTGTTGCATGTTTTGAGGAACCTCGGGCATAACCCTGCAGTAGTGCCCGATCCAACGTCAGCCGTCTGCGCCATCCGTATTAGGGGGCCGGTCCCCAACGGACTCGTCAAAGGACCGCAATCAAGTGGGTGACACAGCACGGAGAGCCCGGTGTTCCGTGAACAAAGAAAGCGAAAGTGGACTTTGGGATCTACTCACCGTTGAGGCGATGGCGCGTACATCTGGGGCATCTGATAGTCGTCTTGGCCGCCAGGAACGAAAGTCGCCCTCATCTCGTGGGAAACAACGCGATGCGGGGGGTGTGAGTCTGCATAAATACAACGGTAGAGATGATCTGTCAGCTAGAGACCCTCAGCCCTCTCGATCCCTGCAAAGCACTAGGGCCAAAAGCAAATCTCGCAGTAACCTAAAGCTTTTTGCGTGTATGACGGGCAGGCGACAGGAGAGGCGGATACGGTGGATGAGGGTGAGCGGAACTGGGCCGAGAATAGTCGATGGAGACGCTGCGACCTTCGGGAAGTGGAAGGGCGAATCGACTCCTGGGATTCTGGGACTCCGGGGTGAATCCAGCTGCTCGGCCTACCACAGTAGCTTGCTGCCGAGCAGCGATTTGCCTTAGATCCGGGGCGTGTTTGATGGGGCTCATGAGACGAGCCGTCACTGGACAGCCCAAATCCTCTGGACATCCAGCCCCTTTTCCGAATAAGAATAAGTGGGGGATGTCGAGAAGCACACTGTTCCGTTCCGTTTTTGTCCAGCCATGCAATCCCCAGAATCCAATGCGCAGAGCTTCGTAGAACCAGCACAGTGCCCACTATTCCAAGTGTGTGGACCCACCCATTGAGGCGGAAGTTTGGTCCAAATCAACGGCTGAAGTCGAGCGCAGCTAGCCAGGGGCAGCAAGGGCCTGGGGAGGGCGACATGGACGAATCATGCTTAATGACGGCCAATATGTAATGAGCCTATCCCATATTCAATCGACATTGGATGCTGACGCTGATCGAACAGTGCTTGGCAGCTGGCCGGCCTAGGCTGCGACGGCACAGCCCGACATAATGACGGTGTTGGTCTTCTAAGGGGCTGACTGCCGTTGTGCCGGAAAGGATTTGTTCTGTTGTAAATTTGTATGCCAATTATAGAATCGGTGGCTTTCGCTATCGTATTCCAGGGTCCCTGTCTCACACAGGTCGAGATGTCAGTCCGCGAGGGGCCGTCCAACAGAGTTTGACCCCACGTGGACTACTGTGTATCCGAAAACTCGATCTTTGGTGTTCCCTGCCCCCCAGGTGGTTCGCGTCCTGATTGCTCGCATGTCGTTGTTATTCCTGCGGGAGATCTTCCGGCGTGCATGAGACCAGAACCTGGGCTCTTTGTTTTTTTTTCTTTCCTGTCTTCTTCCCACGTTGCAGTGAAGCACTCTGCGGACACACCCCATGTTGCTGCCATGAGATCGGCCATTGGATTGATTGGTTCGGCCTTGCGCAATCGCCGCCGCAGTCGCAAACAGCTTTAGGTTACCGAGATTTGCTGACTTGCTCCGCGAGAGAAAAACAAATCGACGGCTGCGGCGGCCGCCACGGCTGCACCGCCTCTGAAACACATCACAGGCCTGCCCAGGTGAGACTTACCATGAACGTTCATTGACGGATAGACTGGCGTCTTGCGTGGAGCTTGCTGGGCTGCAGGGAGCCCATAGTGCGGCGACTGGTGGGATGCGCGTCCCGGCGTGTATGGCTGGTATCGGTCGTGATCTCGAGAAATCATTGTGCTTCTCTCGTCCTGGCCAGTCTTCGGACCTGCTGTCGTGGGTTTTATCGTTGCTCGAAAGGTGTCCCTCTGGAGTGGCGTCAACTGGCAGGCTTTCGTGAAGAGTCAGCCTGCAGTCGGGAGCCGTGGCTGCTCGCTGAGTGAGGCTCACAGGATCGCCGCAGTCTCACCTGATGATGGATGAGTCGAAAGTTCCACCGAATGTCTGCACAAACCGAGAGGGTGCGCCACGCTGCCTCGCGGAACCTCGTAGGGAGAGTGTTGACTTCGAGTACACCCCGCGTTTAGGTTCTCTTCTCGTCTTTTTAAGTTTGCTGAGATCCGAACTCTCCCCAACAAGGAAACGAGCCAGCGGCAGTGCCGCGCGATGCGGCAGGTGTTCGTCCGCTGTGCCGTGTCTTTTTAGGGGTGCGAGATGAAACCCAAAGGATCACCTGGGCGCCTCTGGGGACAGGCCGTTGTTGGTGCCAAATGTGGCTGAATAGCTAGGTTGTGATTCCTGTTTCTCGAAAAAGAATATCGGTCCCTCGGTGGTTGGCTGGATGAGTGAGTCGTCGACGTTGCTGCTGCTGGGCTGGGCTGGGCTGGGCTGGAGAAGGTCACATCGAATTGCAGAGTAATTTTGCTGCCTGGAGCGGTAGCACGGTGGAAGTCTCAAGTGCTCCCTGACCAGGAATCTCTAGGGATCGATAGGGACACTTCGTCCAAGGACAGAGGGCAGTCGCATGCGGCCTGTGACCTGTGGCTTCCCACTCGAGAGATGCACACACCTTGCACGTTACCCAGATTTACTAACTTAGCCCTCTCCCAGCTCAACCCAGCACGCAGCAAACAATGCGAAAGCCAGCTCCCGCATCCGCCTTTGTTCCTGTACCATATTATATGGTTGCACACCGGCGAGATGGACTGCGCCCAGCCGGGACATTTTGTCACCAGGGGAGACTGAGCTGCATGTCGGGCGACGCGACGACGTCTGTCAGACTACTGCACACGGATATACGCGTGTGCGACCTGTTACTACCACCTAGGCCAGCATGCATAGGTTTGCCATGCACGAACCGGACGTTAGGGGAGGTTCGCGGTAGACGATGGGACGATCGACGTTGAGCAGTCAAGTACTGCAGGACACCTCGCAGGTCGCATGGCTCAGCGGAAACGGGCATGCCAAGGCCTCAGCTCGTCTCTGGCATATATGCTTCAAGGAATCTGCGTACCTATCCCGAGATGGATGTCACTCGAGCCGAAGCTCAACGCATGTGCCCTCAAGATTAGACCTTTGGTCGAACAGGCCGGCTGCAAGGTCCCTTGTTGTGCTGGGACAGCCTCGCCAAACCCCCGGACTTCACGGTTGGCTTTGAGGCATGAATTATCTTGCAAGCTGATCAGGTACTTGACGCTGCACACATCTGGGCGGTCACCCGCGCTACGTTAGATAGAAGACACGGCAATCCATCATGTAGATATGTGCTCGTGTATTGGAGCGCCTCGATGTGTCTACATGCTCTACTCTTGGCGTGCATCTAGGCCCCCGTCCAAAAACTCCAACAATGCAAACCCTGTACGTCTTCAAGCGAATCTTGCACACCATGCAACGCCAATGCGCCCTTGCCACTGGTACAAGCTACGGTACTCCTCCATTCGCTCCCCTACCATCTGGTTCAAGTGCAACTAGGCAGCAAAATCAGAACATCAACCAGATCAACCACCTCATGATCAATGCGAAATGTACTGGAACACAGCCGACACCTCATCCCCGCCACACTCCTGCCGCAGCAACAAGTCCTGTATCGCCTTGAGCCCCTCGTTGTTGAAGTGGTTCCAAGTGCTCGTGTCGCCATACAGGATCGCCGCCGCCTTGAGGAATTGCTTGCCATCGGGCTTGCACCGCTTGCACTTGAAAGTGTCGTGCGTGTCGCTCCTCGTTCCCGGTCGATACTGGAATAGCTCTCTCAGACTGTCCAGGCTGAAGTGCCGCTCCACGTCCTCCGCCTCGTCCACCACACACGAAGATAGCGACTGCTTGTGGCTCTGCCGCTGGAAGATCTTCTCCTCAATCGTACCGGTTGCGATGAACCGGTAGACAAAACAGTCTTTCTTTTGTCCGTCACGCCAGACACGGGCGAGCGCCTGTTGGTCCGCCGCGGGATTCCAATCAGGGTCGAAGAGCACAAGACGATTGGCACCGATGAGGTTCAGACCACAGCCACCAGCCTTGCTGGAGAGCAGAAAGACGAACTCGTCCCCATCGGGATCGTTGAACTTGTCGACGAGCTTTTGTCTCTTGTTCACGGTCATGGTACCGTCGAGACGAAGGCAGGGATAGGTCTTGCTGCGGCAGTGACGCTCAAACAGGTCGAGTGTGGCGGTGTAGTTGGAAATGAGAACAATCTTGTCGTTGGTCTCGGCACGAATGCGTGCCAGCATACGAGCAAGGACTTGCATCTTGCCGCTGTACCAAGGCTTTACGTCGCGGTCGCGACCACGAGACTCTTTCGGAACGTAATCGTCGGGGAAATGCTCCTCGCAGCCTGGCAGATCGAGGCTCAGGTCAAGGAGGTCGGGATGGTTGCACAGCTTCTTCAGCATGCCGATGGCCTTGAGTGGCTGACTGCCCTTGCCGCGAAGAAGAGCCTGGATGTCCGGACTCTTGATGAAGTAGTTGTAGAGGTCGAGCTGGAACGGAGCCAGACCGCAGAAGACCACATGCTCGTACTTCACCGGCAGATATTTGGACAGAATGTCGTTGGTCCTGCGGATAATAAATTTGTTGACGATCGCGAGTAGCTCAGACAGACACTCATCGCCCTTCTGGCGGTCCTTGTCAGACGCATCGGCGTCGCGGCCGCGGAGGATGGGAAGCTCGAAACGCTTGCGGAACTCCAGCCGCGTGCCCAGCAGACCAGGATTGGCGAAGCTGATCAGGGAAAAGTATTCGGACAGATCGTTCTGGATCGGTGTGCCAGATAGAATGACTCGTCTCGTGACATTGAGGCTGTTCAGGGCAGTGAACGTCTGGCTGTCTCCGTTCTTGAGACGGTGGCCCTCGTCGCAGAGCATCAGACCAATCTTACAGTTCTTCAGCTCATCGACATACAGCCGCAAGGTCTCGTACGAGACTATGATGACTGGACGAGTCACAGCACGACCGCTGGAGATGGCCCACTGCCTGAGCTGCCGGATGAGCTCTTCTTTGGTGGCCTTGCCGTCGATGGCGAACGGCGTGACGGCGTCCGCGCCCAACCACTTGACCAGCTCGTTCGCCCAATTGCGGACCAGACTCGAGGGACAGGCCACAATGGCCTTCTGAATGGTGGTTTTGCCCGCGTCTGGTGACTGCTTTAGAAGAGTCCACATCAAGGTAATGCACTGCAGGGTCTTGCCGAGACCCATCTCGTCTGCCATGATACAGCCATTGGCCTTCTCATCAATCATGCCTGTCACGCATCGGTACATGAACCTGACACCTTCGATTTGATGAGGTCGCAGCACCTTGGCCAGCTTCGGATCGATGACGACGGGGACTCGAGGATGTTGTCCCTCGACCTTCTTCTTGATGCCCAAGATGTTTGCCAAGCTCTTGTGCATCAGCGGCTCGTCTATCTTCTCGGCGGGCTTCTCTTCCTCCTTTGGCTGCTCAGCCTTATCGTCAACCGTAGGGTCGTAGAGCACAATGGCAAACTCGCCACTCGGGTCGTGCAGCGCCTTGGGAACGAAGACGGCGCCCTGTCGCAGGCCCAGCGTGGGTGGTGGTCTGTTGGGGTTGTAAGCGGTGCTGTTCTTGTTGATCAGTGGCACGGCGAAGGCCTTGCGAAAGACGGTATTCTTGTCTTTGGGTCGGAAGACGGGGAAGCGATTGGCATCCCGATTTGCGAGGGCGAGACGGTCCTCATTGGTGTATGGCTTGTCGGCGTCGGCTTCTCCGTCAGCGCCCTTGTAGTCTATCTTCCTCTTCTTCCTGGCAGGCCGGTCAGAGGCAGGAGTCCTGTTGGCAGACCCAGGACATTTGAACGGCCTATGCAGCTTGTCAACAGACTGCGGCGTAGGGAAGCGGCTCTTTGGCGCGGCATTCTCCTTGTCCGCCTTGGGCGTCGACGCGACCTGCGTCCTGCACAACGTGAGTACTTTGTCCTGATGATCGCGTAGGTGCAAGTACGGAAGGATGGACTTACATCGTGTGTGGTTTCGAGGCCTAGCGAGGTGCAGTGTCGACGGAATCGCCACTTCAGAGCTCGATTGCGCAGGAGATGGGAAGAGTGGCGAGGGCGGGTTTGTTGACTTTGGATGGGGAGCGCGACGCCGGGACAGGGGCGACGCGTCTGCCTCACCCAGTCACGTGTTCGCTGTTTGACCTCACCTGCTGGGCTGGGAGACGAACAGCCTGATCAATAATGGGTTGCAGTAAGATTGGTCAAACTCTATCCAGCGAATTCAGTCTTGGTATCATTTCTGATTAAAATTTATGCTTCAGACCTATTACTGCCGCGTCTGTCGCCCGCTCGCTCACGAATCGTCCAGGTAAAGAAAGTTCCTTCCACTGTTACACGACATCGGTACCCGGATTAGGTTCCTAGTTGCCGATCTGCAGTCGCTTTCATCCAACTTCACGATCGTTTCAGTTGAGCATCTTCGATGTGTCTTCGAAATTTCAAGGCAAACATCTCGAGCTATGCCACGAGCCTCCCTTTCATGGCTCCTACAACCCGAACCCTGGAAACCCCCTCCTTCCTCGCACAGGACCCGGCTTTATGCAATGTGATCAGTCCTCTACAACAAGCCTCAGTGGAGGTAGAGTCCATCAATTGATGCCAATCGTCCCTCAAAATTTAACTTGCTTGTCTGTGCTCGCCGTGCTATTTTCCGCTGAGTGGTTCGTGGAAGCCTACTGCCCATAAAACTAGTCAATTCGCTCTCACGCCCTCGCCAACCCAGAGTCAACGGGTCCTTCGAAGGCCGCTGTCGAAAATGATACCAGGAACCTGTCAGCCATAGCTCTTCGTTATCTGACGACTGTGGACACGATATGTCCGCCGACCTCTGGGCCGGCTATATATCCGGGGCCGTGGGGATCATTATTGGCAATCCCCTCGACATCCTGAAGGTCCGCCTTCAAGCCGGAGGGACCACCGCGCCCACTGTGAACGCACCACCTGCCGGCCTACCAGTCTCCGCGACAGCATCACCTCCGACAGCTCTTGCGCTGGTCCGGAAGTTCTCGACCGGAACCGCCGCCCCCATCATTGGGTACGGCGCCCTCAACGCCCTGCTCTTTGTCTCCTACAACCGCTCCGAGGCCCTCCTCAACCAGACCTTGTCGCCCTCGCATGCCGGTGCCGCAAACTCGACCACGGGATCAAACCTCTGGACGACCTTCCTCGCGGGCGCCATCGGCGGCCTGGCCACCTGGGTCGTCTCCACGCCCACGGAGCTCATCAAATGCCGCGCTCAGCTCGCGACCAACCCGGCGGAGGCCTCGAGTTGGCACATCGCGAAGCAGATCTGGAAGGCGGAAGGTGGTATCCGCGGTCTCTACTTCGGCGGCGCGGTGACGGCCCTGAGAGACAGTGTCGGGTACGGGTTCTATTTCTGGAGCTACGAGCTGACCACGCGGTGGATGGGACAATGGCTGCGGGGCAATGGGTATGGAGAGAGACCGGGACTACCTTCTGATGGTGTCGGCGGCGCAGAGACCGCCAAGGTGCTGCTGTGTGGCGGCATCGCGGGTATTGTCACCTGGGCGAGCATCTTTCCCCTCGACGTCGTGAAGACGCGAGTACAAGCGCAAGTGCACGGTACCTCTCCCGCCTTGCTCGAACACCACCAAGACAGGGCGCCCCTGCTCGCAGGTGCGGACCGGGCTGCGGCCAGGAGGTTGGGAGCGGTAGAAATCGCGCGGGAGACCTACAGGGAAGCCGGGATGCGCGTGTTCTTCCGCGGCCTGACGGTCTGCAGCATCCGGGCCTTCGTCGTCAACGCGGTGCAGTGGGCGACATATGAGTGGATCATGCTAGAGCTCGGACAGGGGCGGAGGCGGCGAGAGGTTGTGACATCTTAGTAAATTCCAAAACAAGCTAATGAACAATCGCACCGTCGCCCTGGTGATGGTATTGCGTGGTGCTAATCCCCGATTGCCCCTCCAGACCCTCCCGCTACATGCCGACGCCCTCCCCGTCCTTCGAATCACCTCCGAGCAGACCCAGACCCTCCAGGCGCATCGCCGATCCCATCACGATCCCACAAGACACCAGCTCTCCCGACACTGCCTTCTACACGCTTCTTCGGTGTTCGGCCGTTCTTACCGTCCACCCATGGTTGGCGGGTGTAGAAGGCAACATCCGGTTGTCGAAGCCATGCCTCAGCCACATGGCGGCTCGCTTGGTCAGTGAACTCTGTGTACTGATTGTTCAACATCCAGCGGCCATCGGGCGAGACTCGGTTCGCCATAGGTGACGCCGAGAAGCCATGGAGCGAGTCGGGCACTGGGTCTTGAGTCCCTAGCCAACACAAAATCAGACCCTGGTCGCGCCTCGACTGCTGAACATGGCCTATGGTCTGAGGCTTGAGCCTGTTCATGATCAACGCGGCCGGACGCTCCTCGAAGGAGGCGATGATCTGCCAAATGGGGAAGCTAGGGCAGATCGCAAGGACAACCGTGGCGTCGTCGACAAGGAGCTGGCCGTGAGGATCATCGACCACTTCGACTCCCAGGCTTCTCAGGGCCCTCTCGTCCCTGTCGGTATAACCTGGGTCTTGAGCGAAGCAGCGGATCTTGTCCGCTCCGGGATGTTTGGCTTCGAGGTACGCCGCAATCTCCAGCATCATGGCATGCTGCAGGGTGGTTCGTCGCAGGGCCTCTTCCAGGGCCTTCAGCGCGTCTTCGAGTGCCTTCTTGTCCACCGGCGCTGCCTCTTCGCTGTGGACCCGGACACCTGGAACAGCTGGAAGCAACTGCTGCCCGCGTGAGAAATCGTCGAGCCCAACCCGACGACTGAACTCTTGACACGTCGTGCCCCCACAGCCAAACGCCACGACCTTGTCTATTTTGGCGTTCGGCGGCAGCCGTTGACCGTAGCCCTTAACAAACGCCAACCAGTAGGGTTCTGCTTTCAGCGTCTCCCGTGTCATCAGGATGCGGTTCCTGATCCACTCTGTAGGCTTGGCGCAGGCGTCGCACGAGTGGTCCCCCGGCGTGCCCTTCTGGTAGACATACGAGCGGACGAGAGGCTGATCCCAATGGTCAGCGTGTGCCGTGGCCGCTTGCTCCATGAGGGTGTCGATGCCGCGATATATCGTGCACGGCTTCAAGCTATGTAGCTGGTCAGTATTTGTTTTTCACGGGGAAAACAAGCAGCAAAGACACCCTCTCTTCTAGCTTGCAAGGACGAGGTGGGTTCTGGCGACTTACATCCTCACTAGGTCTACTCCAGGACGTCCATCTTCCCTCGGCACAAGGCAAATCATCCCAGATATATTCCCATAACCCAGGACTACGTTCTGGGTGTTCACTAGACCCTTGGCTTCGTGGGTCATAGTGCTGTGGATGTTGCTGCGCTCGAGGTACTCGAGTTGCCGCCGAAGTTCCTCCTTGGTGAAGGTTGGTGTGCCTCTCCAAAGGACCATGGCCAGCTCTTGTTGTCTTCTTACAACTTCATTGCTTGTCATTGTTACAGATGTCTTATACATGTTCGACATATCTGGAAACTTTCAAGTGCAATGAAGATGCTCCTTCAATCCTATAGTTGGCAAAAGTGATGTTCACAAGAGAGTAAATCAATCTGAAAGTTTTGTAGTTCACAAAAGGCTGCTTAGGAGTCTGGATGGAGATGGAATATTTTGAAAGCTGGGGATTTCCTCAGAGGAAATTCTGAGAAACGGCATCAGTGAATATGCATGGGATTTTGTACTGGAAGCCAACAGCGCAGAGATGTTAGGGCAAGAGCAGTGGCCATGTGAATCTTGGATTTTATCCCAATATTGTCCATTGCAAGTTTGGATATGGAATAAATTTGTACAAGCGCTCGGATCCGGCTACAACTACTTGACCTAGCCTCAGAATACTATTGATCACGCGATTCACGACAAGGCGGACAGCCACAACATGACCAGGAGACCGCCTCCGTCGGTATTGTCTTCAGTGAATGAGGATGGGTTTCCAGATAATACGTATGAACTCTTCAATCCCTTTTCTGGTTGTAGAGGCCTGGAAAGAATGTTCTGGGGCCTTTGGATTCTCTGCTGGATGCCCCTTCACGTGAGAAACCATTTCCACATATCAGTCGTCAGCCTCGTGCTCAGACACCTAATGGGCCTCCTCAGGCCTGCTGAATTGACTCACTGCTGGAGCTATCACTATTACACAATACAGCTAGTTGTGGCGCTTGGGCCTTTAGGCCTTGCCACGAGGATACTTGCTCGGCGAGGAGGGCGCCATGTGTCCTCCTTTGCGATCGGAGTGTCGTGGCTAGTGGCTGAAGAAGAGTCACCCACAGACTAGGGAAAATGCCACATGTGATCCAAAAGATCTCTAGATGGTGATTGTAGGAGCTGGTCATCCGGGCGACATGTGCGGTGGGTGACCAGAAGTCCTATCCGAAGTTCTCGGACCTGAGGATCCCGCTCCCGTTTCGACTGTCTTTGGTGAAGGCACCCATTCTAAGCCGGTGCTTGCCTAAGTGCTTGCTTACACATGTAGGCAACTGAGAGCTCTGGTCGCCCCCTTCTCGGTCCGGATACCCTTGCCCGGTGCCGTATGGATGTATTTCACGCCCGCATATGCCCCAAACAATCCGTGGATTTGGGAAAGTTGTAGAAGCGTGAGGAGTCACATGCATCCTTGGGATATTCTTTTCATTTCATGTGTAGTTTTCGTGCCATCTTTACATGTGTCAAACCCATCCGCTTTCCGGAGTCGTCGCTCCGCCCGGCGCCGCGGAACCAGCATCGCCCCCCACCCCCCACCCCCCACCCCAAGCTGCCTGTGCAGTCTTCATCAGACATTGAGTAGGGGACCAAAAGTGATTCCAACGTAGTTTACATGAGGCCAATTTCCTCTTCTACGGGTGGTTTATACCACCTAGGTACAGTACCAAGGCGGTCACAGTAGATGAGTGGCTTCCCATTGTATTTGAACAAGTCTCGGATGGAGGACAATTACTACAGCATGTAAACCCTTCCACCTTTTTTCTTGTTTCTATTTTAAAAATCTTTGAATAGTGGACACCACTAGAAGCCATGCTGTAGAGTCCGACTCCACAAAGTAAAAGGCAGGAAAAGAGCAAAAAAGGGACCCAGTGAAGGACTCGAACCTCCATCTCCTGCGTTTGCATTCATCAGGCAATCTTACCATTAGACCAACCGGGTCTACTATCACTCACACAAGAGAAAACTATATTGTTGATTCTCTTTCGTACTGGTCCAGACTAGGCCCGGGGACGGCTAGACACGACCCTATCAAGGTACTTCGGCGGTGGCAGCACCAGCATGTGCAGCCACGGGGACCAGGGTTAGGGTCACGATGGCCCTGAGCGCAAGGCTCACGGCTGCTTCACTTAGCAGAATCTATCGTCGCACTTCACAATTTTTGCCTGCTACAGCTTTCACTCTCATTAGGCACCCTCATTCCTCTATCTAGTGGGTCGGCTGGTCTCAGGACTGGTTGCGGACGGTCGTGGTGCTGAGCCCCGAGCACGAACGACAAACTTGCTGGGCATCGCGACACAAAGTCCGGGAAGGGGGGGGGGGGCTGGACGAACACTGTCACAGCAGACAGACTGATATGTTGGCATCGAAGAATCGAAGGCTTGGGCTGTGTTACAGTCTTAAGTACGGTCTCACATTTGGCGGGATGGAATGCGAGAAGGACAATGCCGTCGTCCCAGGTGTGATGGGATCGGGCTCATGTAAGTCACAGACAGCTGCAGCCTGCTGGACCAGGACGCCGCGTTGGCCAGTCGTCTGAGCGAACCCGAGTGGGACTGTATGATGTATTTATTACCGACCTAGGTACATATCGTGATGAGAGGTCACCTCGGGCCCGAGACCTGCTTGGCGTTCTCACGACGATCACACATGGAGAACTCCGGGGCCACCCCATTGCCTTGGAGACGAATCCGACACCTAAGAAACCTGCGAGATGATGATCCCACGTCCACTACCATATACACATTCGAGGAAGAGGCCGCGAGAGATATCATGAGAAGACGTTAAAATGAGCCCCGAGGCGAAGCAGGAGTCCGCTACTAGGGGGCATACCTGAAGTGCTGCATGTTGAAAATGCCCTATCCACCATGTCTATGCGCCAGCCCCAATAACCCAACTCCGGACCAGCAAAGGTAAGAATGTAGCATTGCTCATCCAAAAAAAAAACAGGAAAATTACCACTGGCTCTGCATGTCCTTGCCTGATATCATATTCGGAATGTTCAGCCTCGCACTCCACACGATGTTCTCAGTCTGCCCCTTCTCTCGAATCTCAGGAGGCTTGTCATTCTCCTCACCGGCCCCGCCGTAGTTCTGGATATCACTATCCGCATTAATCAACCCCTTCGCCTTGTGGTGGAAAAACAGCGGCGGCGTGACGCTCAAGCACTTGGCATCGAACCCGCGGTCCCCCAGCGAGTCCGGGTCCTCCCCCTTGCCCAGGCGGCTCCAGCTGCCCACGGCGCGCCGGCACATCCACGCGAGCGCGTTGTCGAACGGCCCGTTCAGGCGGTCCACGCTCAGGTCGTAGAGGATCTTGCGGGCGCCCCTGAGGCTGACGGCGTACGCAAAGGTGCAGATGGGCGCCGCCGTGACGTGGACCCAGCGCGTGCGCTCCGGGTGCGCCGAGAAGTCGACGATGCCCGTGAGGTGGTCCGGCGGCGGGACGGTCGCGTCGTTGAGGATGGTCCACTTGCGCGCCATGGCGTCGCGGCCCGGGTCGTCGGCCGCGAGGCCCTTGTGCTCGGGGAGGTCCTCCGGGAAGGGCTCGCCGCAGTGGCCCAGCCAGAGGACGTCCCAGTCGTCGCCGTAGGGGCTGGTCGGGGCCGTGGAGGAAGAGGAGGAGGATGAGGGTGATGATGACGCCCGGCCGGTCGGGAAGTAGGTGTCAGGTAGCGCGGCCATTACTGCGCGGGCGCCGGCGGCGGTGAGTTCGAGCTGAGGCTTCAGCCGCACGTCCCAATCCATGTCGTCTTCCATAATCAAGGCGGAGTCAAGGTTGTCTTCGACGACTCTGTATGGACGGAAGATTTGTTAACAGTGGCACGGAACTTTCCGTCACGGTGTCTCAGCGCGCATACCTCCGGATCGCATTCATATGCCCTCTCCAACTCCCCAGATTTGTCTCCATCAGCTTCTTCCGGTCCACGCCAAACGGCACTGCCTTGTTCGGGATGCTCTCCCCGCGCACGCCATCTACCCACTCGACGTCGAACCCCGTCAGCGACGAGGACAGCGCGAGCGCATCTCTCTTGTCCGTCCGCTCCGGGAGTCCCACGACGAACACTTTTCCGAACCCCAGGGTGCCATTGGTCACCCGATTTATATCTTCGGGCTCGGCATGGCCCTTGTAACCCCTGCCGTAGGGTTTCTCGTCCTTCGAAGTGGGTGCGGAGGTGGATGTCGTCCCTGCTTTTGTGGTGCCGAAGGAGAATCGCGGGAGGGACCGGTCGGGGTGGAGGAGGTAGAAGGAGGCAAAGACGACTATGGAGACGACGACCACGCCGATCAGGCGCGGGCGCACGAGGATCATCGTGGGTGTGGAGCAAGGTCTCGAGAGTTGGCGTTTTCTTGGTGAACGATCAAGGCCCCACGCGGAGATCAAAACTCCACAAGCGCCGGATCCCGTGAAACAATTGTGGAGATACCGTGTCCAAAAGTGCAGAACGAGCGAAAGAAATCCATAGACTGTGGAGCAAAGTGAGAGCCCACGCAGCGCACCATGAGAAAGACGCCAGTCAGATGCTGTACGATACGAAATTTATGGAGGAGCGCGTCGTTGGCGGCGGTAAGCAAGCACTGGGCACACCCCTGTTCGAGAGGGCCGGACAGGGACAGGCACACGGGCAAGAAATCCCTTCTTCCCGTGTAGGGTAAGCCCCAGTCTTAGCTGTTGCACAAGTCTCGTTCATTGGCTGTGCTGCCGCGTGGTGTGCATGCATATGCATGTTTGCTAGGTTCAGCTCGGCAAGGATGAGCCCTACAATAACCGCACTGCTGCCAACGTCAAGCCAAAGCAGGTCTCAAACAGGGAGATGATTACATCCGGAATATTCGGCGCGCAACGGAGGCAGAATCTTGTGCTGCGATATCATGAACTGATGATCTGTGCGAGTCCAAGTCTCCTGCTGAGTATCAAATTTCAAAAGTCCCCTTGAGGAAGCTGAGTATTTTCTCCGAATCTGGTGGTGGTGCAGACCCCAGTATGTGAGGAGGTGCCATGGTCGAGCATTGGACTTTTCTGCATCATGTCATCATGGTTCAACGAGCAATAAAAGAAGATAGTGGGTTGCGTTACACATCAGGATAAAGTTGCTCCTGCTCAAACATCTCTCATCCACATGCAACAAGTTGTCTTGCTTCTGTTTGCCTGCTTAGATCCTTGTCGTGACAGTATCAAACATGCTGCAAATTCCTCAGACTCTGCCTAGGTACTTATATCTTCTACATAGTCAGTAATTAATGGGACAAATTCCAGCAATTCTTTCTGCCTTTTTCACAAAATCTAGGTATCTTTGGCTTTTGAAAGCCCACGATGAATACCCTGGTAACAAATGTGCTGAAAGTGGTCCTGATGAGTCCATACACAAGCCTGGTACTGAGTAGAATCGTGTATTGCTTGTCCGTCTTTTAGAATAGAGTTCCAAGGTGTCAAGGGTGCAATGGTGCAGTGTCTGATTGTTTCCCTTACTCCTAAACCACGATGTCCATTCATGCTCACTTCGGAATCTTCTGCAAGTGGACACGCATCAAACGGGCACAGCACATTTGTAGGCTTTCGGGAATAAGACTATGGGTCGGATCCATGTCATAGAATACTACACTGATCATTATCTGATGTGGTGAAAAACAGTGCCTGAGTCTTTCCCCATAAGTCTAGAAGTTTCACAAATCTTTTTAATAAAGGGTAACCGGCAGTCCTTCACTACATCAAGATTCCTGTTCGTAGAATATGTGCAAGTAGACCATCGTCATGCTACTCTCAATGGTACATTCCAACACTTTTCAAGATATGGACGGATTATGAACACTCTGGAGGCAAAGAGGTTTGGCTTCTCAGAGATACCGAGGTACTCAGTGCGGCATTTGGGCGGCAGCATACTTGCAAATGCCCTCAGGCGTGTTCTTGGTAGCTGTTCGTTGCCGGGCAGCCACGTAAATTTGCACAATGGCAGTCTGTGAATTGAAATTCATTGTGGTCGCCATTCAGGCGAGGGAAAAGGTATTGTTTTTCCCCCCCAGCAGCCTTGGTATTCACACAGGCGGTCACCAGGGCAATAGCGTCAGTACTTCACTGCAGGCCACAGCTTGCAACTATATAAGACCAAATCTCGTTTCACTGGAAATCGAATCCAGTTTCACAGGAATTACCAAAACTCTTGTCACCTTCGTCATAAACCACTCACGACCAGCGTTTTATACCTCCACGTTTGACGTCTTCAATAACCCCTACTGAATACCATCTAGGTACTGCCTTTCACTCTCGATGGCTTCATGCAATGCCATCGGAATGTTCTAACATCTCATTTCAACAGAAGACTATCAAATGGATCCTAACGTCCCCAGCCCTGCTTGGGCTGCAGTCCAGCAGATGACCTTCCATCCGAACAACCAGCTTCAGTCGCGTCCGCAGGAATGCGATCCTAACCCCCGCCAGAAGAATCAGCCTCATGTCGAGCAGCAGCAGATTGATATGCCGAATCATCAGCTGCCGGCGGCACAGCTACAGAACCAAACCCAGATCGACTCGGACGTTGGCAATCTCCGTGCCCTCCTCGCCGAGGCGAACCCTGATCCTCAGGTTCAACACATCACGAACTGGGCTGATCTCGCCCGACTGGAACGCGCCCAGCGCAGGCTCAAGGCACCTGCTCCTAACCCAGCGCTCACCGCAGACTTTCCTCACGAGTCACAGCTTCCCGTATTGGCGGGACGACTCGTTGCAGCAATGGAAAACCTCATTAACATTGAGGATCGGGCAACTCTACCAAATGGCGCAGATAGTATTGCCGTGAGGTGTGTGAAGGGCAAAAAGCCTGTTGAAAAGCAAATCCAGGCCTGGAAGTTTATTGTAAGTTGCATGGGCTACGCAAGCAGCCTTTTTTTGATGGACATACACGCGTTCATGCTCCACCGTGAATTGCTAGCTAATGGAGACGATGAGTAGCGCGCAGTTCTCAACGCTCAGAGGGGGGACCTTTCCCTCTCGACCAAGTATGCCGTTGCATACTATGATTCCTATATGGGTCGATTCGCGGCAGTTGAACAAGCACTCTGGGTAAGCTTCTCAATATACTCGCCTATGACTATGCTCTAGGGCCGCATAGATCCATCAATTGTGGCTAAAATCAAGGTCCTGACCAAATTTCTCACAGGCGAACAAACTCCTGGTGCGGAGCTCTTTCGACAGTGAAGTGTGGCTTGAGCGTGTCGCCGCCAATCCTGGTGAAGAGCGCCGGATGAAGAAGTGCAATGCGACAGGCAATGACAAGCAACACGACAAACTAAAGCAGTTCACACAGGCCAAGAGGGATCTTGCAGCACTGGACCCTGATCAGTCCTCAAAGGCAATCTCATCTCCCGCAAGTGGCCCACTGTCCAAGCGGCCGCGAACCCTTGATCAGCCGGCCAACGTTGAGCCCAAGGTTGTCCAAGGGTATTCGTCTGCCTCCAACACCGGCTCTACCTCCAGCACTAGCTTTGCCTCCAGCACCGGATCTGCTTCCAGCACCGAATCTGCTTCCAACACCGGCTCTGTCTTCAACACCGGCTCTGTCTTCAACACCGGCTCTGCCTTCAACACCGGCTTGGAGTATTTGCCCGAATTTCCGCGGTTCAATACTCAGACCTGGAATTCGTCTAACAACGAACACGCGGCTGTCCCGTTTTACGCCTCTGGTCCCAACGACACCTCGGGTTATACTTTCATCTCCCAGCAGGACAATACAAAAGTTGGGGCTCTGACCAACAACGCGTCCGTGGCTGTTCCACATGAGACCTATCCTGTGGAGCCCACCCTGGCTCATGATTTCACCCAACAGCAGAACTTCCAAGGCACGATTGATCCTCGTCAACTTGAGCTGAATCCTCAAGTTGAACTCCAGGCTCAACCCGCATTGAACATCGGGATGGACCAAGCTCATCCACAGAAGCCAAACGCTCAAGGTGTTGACCATCTCCATCAGGCCTTTACTAATCCGTGTAGCATGGCGGACCTGATGCTGCCCCAGTATGAGGATGCCCAGGGCCTTGGCGCTACTCAAGAGGATTCTGACAACCCGAGCGTGGGAGCGAACTTCCAGGATGCTCTGCCACTGCTCTAGATACCGGTGGACGATGGTCTGCGTTCCCACGAAAGGTCGCAGATTTCACGGTATATGACTTCGAGCGGTTTCGCGCATAAGAGCGCCCCTTCCCCCTTTTTCAGGAGAACCGAATTCCCATACGATACATCTTCTCACGATAAGTGCGGCACCCATGCCGCAAACCACCTTGATCCGATCGCGATTAGACAACCAACATACCGTCTGACACTGCACCTACGCATAACAACTGCAACGACGGCCTGGCTTACCCTGGGGATGGCGCGCAGTAAGGGAACAAAGAGAAGAGGGTCACTGGCAAGGCTGCAAAGTCCAACAAGGCCAATACGACCATAACCCCTGCGAACACTGGTCCAAAATCCCCCAAACCGAACGACTGACATTCCGTGACGAGCGACGAGATGAACGAGTGGTAGGATGGAGAAACCGCCAGGAGAGGAACCCGTGTGGTCAGTGACCTGAAATTTCAAGGCTTTGTCACTAAGTAGCTTTTTTTCCATCGACGGACTCCTGGAAGTTGTTTTTGAGTTCTGCCTTGAGGGATCGGTCGCGAGAGAGGATTCTGGGGGATGGTAACGGAGAGTGCTCTCACAAGCACTAATTACCTAGGTACGTTTTGAGGACTTTTGCTCACTGAACAATGCCACTCCAGGACCCCAATCAAAAAGGGTAGATAATCAGCACAGGTAGGTAGCAACTAATCCAGTGTGGGTTCACCATAGCTGCAAATTGCTCATTGTACGGGAATCAACGGGAATCAACGATACAACACGGGCAGAGAACAGTCTTGGGACCAAATTTCCAGTGACAACCGCTACGATGCAAATATTGAGGTTTTCAACTGTATTCCCGGCGCAGGCATTTGGCACCCATCCTCAGTGCTACAAGGTTAGTACACACAGGCAGATTCCAGCGGATGCTGCTGACGACAGCAAATATCATGCATATTCGCTTCTTCCGTACGTCCAGAGCAACTCCAGAAATATAACATAGATGATACTGAAAATGCTTCAGACAGTGTCAGTAAAAGCACTCCAGAGACTATCTGAGAACTCACGGCCATCACACAAAAGGAAATCAGCATCCTGTTGCTGTTTGCTTTGAAATGGAGGCACCTGGGCGTGTATGGATGCCCACTTCGAAAGTGATGAACAGACCTTGACAGAGCATCTGTGCAATCTTCCAAGGTTTCCCAATGTCCCAATAACAGTACGACTGAGGACAACCTTCCTGAAAAATACTTAGGTACACCTTGAGTTTTCCTACTTTGTTCCATGTTTTTCTTGTTTGAACAGAGCTTCCAAGTTTCAATCAGGTTGCTCAAACACAATCGTGATTCTCACCATCTACTTGGTAGCCATTAAATCAGCCATGTTCCCAGAGGCTGTCTAGCCAGCCACGAAGACTGAGCTGTTGAGATTCTGTGATTTGTCACATCTATTTACATACCTGGGCATTGACCTCTGATTCAATTCCAGATTTGAAACAATACAGCATGCCCAGGTGCTCTTGTCTGGTTCTTGTTGAGAAAGCATTTTGGTATTGACATGACCATCCGTCCAGGGCTCTATAAAAACACTCTCTTGGGTATCTTGGTGTTCTTCACGGCGTGAAGATGACTCAAATCTGCCTCTGCAATATTAGAAGTCAAGTAAATGAGTTCGATGACCTCTAAAAGAACCAATACAAAGGATTTGAGCACAGATCACGCAGAATTCCTCTAGAAATATATACTGGTCACTGTGGCTCACACTCCGAAATCATGCTGGAGTCCGCCTTGGGAGAAGCCCTCCACCGGCAGATGTCTGCTTTTCAGACTATGTCAGTTTCTATGTACTCAAGAAGATCCTCATAATTCCTGAACTATAGCACATCTGTTAGACTCCCCGTTCTCTGTGACGGGCTTGGGCTTTGAGGAATCCAGGAACCAGACTGGCTACACATTTGAGATATCTGGTTTGTGGTCTGTGTATGACCTCATTCATGGTCGTCGGAGTAACTGGACATTGTGGATTGGCATATCATTGTGCAAAATAGCATTCTGGTGAATTGAAGCCCATTGTTATAACTTTTCGGGCGTGTAATTACTTTTTCCAGCGAGGCCATTCACACAATACAGTTGCCCAGCAGCAACCTTGGAATATTCCACCACAAGCCAAAACGCCTTCAGCTACCTAGCTATATAATGAAGCGATTCGATTCCGTCCAAAAAACCAATTTACTTCACCTTTCTTGTAGCGTGCACCATTCTTCAACCATACCCGCGTTATCTTTCGTCAACCACGCACGAGACTTCACTACCGAGGCAGTCTACACCACGATTGACAACGCGAGAAGTATCTCATCCTTTGAAGAGTATCCAGTATGATGCACCTGAGGATCAGCTCTTGCTATTATTGCGGCATTACTGACACTCACTCAGCCTACAACGCACAATGATACTGCAACGCGACCCTGCTGAGGCC
This sequence comes from Dendrostoma leiphaemia, assembly GCA_026120015.1. Classification (NCBI taxonomy): domain Eukaryota; kingdom Fungi; phylum Ascomycota; class Sordariomycetes; order Diaporthales; family Erythrogloeaceae; genus Dendrostoma; species Dendrostoma leiphaemia. The sequence continues at coordinate 79,227 of JALRMF010000050.1, forward strand.
TCAGCCCAGCAGCAGACCATGGCCGGGGGAAATCCCATTCGACTGCACCCGCCAGAATTCAAGCCCGAGCGCCCATCAAACGACCCTTTCGTCGGTTTCCAAGGTTTCGAGAACAACCCCATGGACTTTCATACCCAGCGAGACGGCTTCACGGTCCCTGACCTTGACGAGCGTGTCGCGAGCCGACAGCAAGCCGCGAAGGCTACTCTGTTTCACCAGGAGGACCTCACGCAACAAGCCAACACATTCGATCCCATCTTCCAGCAGCAGGCTGTGAACCAGCAAGCCATGACATTTGGTGATCAAGGCTTCCAGGCACTGCCTTTCAACAAAGACACCTTCAATCCCATCTTCCAGCAGCAGGCCGTGAAGCAGCAAACCATGACATTTGATGATGAGGACTTCCAGGGGCTGCCATTTGACAAAGATACATTCGGCTGGGCTTCACAAGACCATGCCTTCGAGGATGACAACGATTCCTTTTTGACCCAGGGCTTAGGTGAGAGCATCGGCGCGACCCAGAGCATCAACGCGACCCAGAGCATCAACGCGACCCAGAGCATCGACGCAACCCAGAGCATCGACGCAACCCAGGGCAGCACCAACGTCAAACAGAAGGTGGCGGGCTCCGCACCCCCACCAGCCGACATTCAGAACGCCCAGCTCCAGCAGGACGTCGACAAGCTCCGCGGCCTGCTGGCCGAGGGACGACCCGACCCGAGTATCGAGCATATCACCAGTTGGAGCGACATGCACCGCTTCGAGGCCGCAGAGCGTCGCCTCGCGGATCCAGTCATCCGTGCGTCCCGCGTCCAGGACTTCCCGCCCGAGACCGAACACCCCGTCCTCGCCCGGCGCCTCGTCGCTGCGATGGACAACCTGGTGGACATCGAAGACCGAGCCGCCCTCGCCAGCGGTGGGGACAGCGTTGCTGTGAAGACGGTCAAGGCGAAGAAGCCGGTGGAGAAGCAGATGAGGGCTTGGAAGTTCATCGTGAGTCTACCTAGGTAGTTCCGGTCGAGACTCCAGGAGTTTCCTGCCGCGGTGCTCTTGTGTCTATGTGCAACAAACGGCTGACAGCTTTGTTTCCAGCGTACGATCCACGCAGTCCAGTGCGGCGAGTACATTTTACCGCCGAAGTGTACCATTGCGGAGTACAACACCTACATGGGCAGATTTGAGGCGGTTGAGCAGGCCCTTCGGGTAAGTTTCTTCTCCTCGGTATCAACACAGTCCTCCTCTTCCTCCCTCTTCTCTTCCTGCTCCTCCTCCTTCTGTCGCTTATAAGTCTTCAAATCTTGTTGCACCCATGCCCATCTGCCTTCGTCGGTCTTTCTAACCGCCGCTCGCAGGTGAACAAGCTTCTCGTTCGCAGCTCATTTGACAGCGACGCCTGGATTGAGCGCATTGCGATCAATCCCAACGCGGAGAGAGGCCTCAAGTTGTCCAACGAGTCGGGCAATACAAAACAACACAACAGGCTCAAGCAGTACAATCAGCAGAAGCGAAAGCGAGAGACGCACGATGACGAGGGCCGAGAGTGATCTCATCTGCAGTACGTGGTCTTGGCAGGGGTCGTAAACGCGGTGCGGATGCGGGCTCAAATGGCTCCTCCCAATCAACGAAACATTTGCCACTCAAAAGACTGAGCGGCTTAGGGGTTGGAGCGGTTCGTGAGCGGCTCACAAAACGTAAGCGACCGAGTACGCTCTTAGGTAGGTAAGTGGCTTTAGAAGGAGGTGGATATGCCTTCCCAACTTCAACGAAGCCATCACGAAATCAACCAGCAGGCCAACTACTTGAGTAGCAAGCAGGTCAAATGAAAAGGTCCCAATCAAGATTCATAGCCAAGCTGTTCATCGTTTAACGACTTCCTAGGTATTCATATAAAAGCGTGCCAGCATGTATGGTTTTGACGGCTAGTTTTTTCCCCAAAGCGAAAAGACGTATCTTCCTTCTATACGCGCTTACAAACCGCTCACGGCCTGTAAGCCGCTCACAGATTAAGCCGCTTATGGCTGGCTGTAAGCGGCATATGTTCTGTTTCAATGGAAAGAGCTGTGGCTCGGGCCAAGCCCCCGTACCAAGTGACGTTCGTAAATCCGTCGTGAATTTACGAGTCTCATACGGGTCGTGGCCGATCATCCTGAGGCCCTGCATATGCCCGCAGTAGCGCTGGACAAAGGCGTACCAGGTTATGTCTCGTCGTTCGTAGCGTCATCGGTGACCTCGTTCTGAGCGGCGGTGATGGACATGGGGATTGTGGTACCATCATCGTGTATGGTGAGGCCCTGCACTGTGGCAGACCTGAGTGGCGATCATTGAATATGACATCCAAAGGAGACAAAAATGAGCAGAACTTTCCGGGATGGTTTCAGAGATTTTCAGGTAACTTTTGGAAAAGAAAAGGCTCTGAACACCTGGGCAAGAAGACTACAAAGGTGGAACAGTGAAACAGCACCAAGAGGCGTCGAAGATGCGCGAAAAGTTTTCCAGCAAGGATGAAAGTCAACCGGAAGACCAGATGGACAAGAAAATACCTAGGATCAGGTAGATCATGACCACAATGTACCATAGATTTCATGAACTTATCACGATGAACGAGAACAAGACCAGCTTACTGGTGCCCAAGACGATCCTATAAAGCCGTCACGGCCCCGAGGCTGGCGAGCACTCGGTTCCAAATCAGTCCAACAAGAGTTCTTTTTCATTATTGATCAGCTTATTCTCATCTTTTTCTCTCTTTCGTCTCTTAATCATAAAGTAGTGAAAGAGGAATACATGGGCAAACGTTACTCAAACCAAACACACAGCACAGCGTTAAGATACTGCAAATCCAGAAAACAGACTTGAGACGACAAAAGTCCAAGCAGGACACGGGTAACGAAGTTCAAAACCCCATGCTGCCGGCACCCATCCCACCAAAGTCGTAGTTGTCGAACATGTCATCCCCGAAGGCGTTCCCGCCCGCGTGTCCGGGCATAGGCTGAGCCCGCGTGGTGGTTGCGGGGATGCCAAGCAGGTCCTGGCCCGCGAAACCAGCATGAGTGCTGCGGTACCCAGCCAGGCCGAGATGAGAGTAGGCGGAAGGGCCGCCCGAGAAGTTGAGATTGTTGGCGGAAGTGGTAGAGAAACCAGGCACGGTACTAGCCAGCATCTGATTCACTGGAGGAGGGAGGGGCCTAGGCTGTCCCACATTGAAGCTATTGAGTTGCATGGCAGCGGGCTGGAATTGCGTCCGGCCCGCAGTAGCTCCGTATGGCCGCGCAGTGGCGTATCCAGAGTGATAGCCCGTGCCGAAAGCGACAGGAGCATTGCCCCACGTGTTTTGCTGCGTGGCGAAGGCGTTGCGCAGGCCCCAGCCGGTCTGGGCGGGGACGCCCTTCAGCCCGGCGGGCTGAACGGCGTGGGGAGCAATGAAGTCGTTCACCGGGAGGGAGGTTGGTGTACGCAGACGCCTGAGGCTGGGAGAAGTCATTCTGGTAGACCGTCGATCCAGTGTTCGACGACATTGGGAAGCCCAAACTCGCAGGGTCAGAGTAGACAGGCTGGCTCAGCCAGTCAGGCGAGTTGGTCGGTTGCCCGCCAGCCAAGCTCACACCTTGGCCGTCGGACGACCCCGTCTGGTTTCCGCGACGTCAGCGGGTGTTTTCTTGTGTTCTCCGCCGAGAAGATGCTGCCGGAGATGACCGATTCTTTTGAAAAAGCCCTCGCATCCAAAAGACGTCCACCCGGTTTGCCCGGTTTGCGGTATTGGGCACTTGTACTGGCCTGGCTGAAGGGCTTCCTCGATGTGCCTCTCCAAGGAACATAGCTTTGAGTAGGTCTTGCTGCATTTGCACTCGAAAGGCTTGTGGCCAGTCGCTTTGGCGTGCTTCTCGAGCAGGCTGCCATTTGCAAAGACACGAAGGCAATCTTTGGTGGTACAGGTATGGGCATCGGCAAAGGTGAGCCTGGAGTGATCCTGTATCCCATCCGAAGCCAAAGGGACAGCACCAATTTTAATTGGCCTGTGCAATTATAGGGCGGAATCAGCCATCTGTAAAAAAAAAAAAAAAAAAAATCCATTCTCACCCAATCGATGCTGCACCGCGCAAGGGCGCAACATCCGCATTGGGAATGGGCACTGCAGTGCCACCCTCCATGAGAGCGTTGTCGTCGTTCGACTGGTTCGTCCCAGCTGCGGGCTGGAGGGCGTTGACGCCCGACGTGTTCGCGAATGCGACGGCGGCGTCGCTGGGAAGGGCGGTGATGTAGTCGGACATGGTGGAGGTACTTCGAGTAGATTGCGTTGTGGTAGAATTGAATGTAGAAGGACTGTGTTGGACGTACAGGCTCGCGTATGAGGACGGTCGAGGGAACGCTGGACTCATATGTTCTCGCGTCGGTCAGGCTGTTGTCCAGCTGCGCGGCCATGTACTGCCCAAGACTGAAGGTACCTAGCTTTCCATCCGCCCCTGTCGGAGAGGGCGGGCCCTCAAGCTCATGCACGCCTGACCGCACGAGGCTCTGAGAGCCTGACCTCGACGGATTTGTCATTGCAAGGCGGCAGACCATATCCAGCGGTGGCTTGAGCTGCTCGTCATGCCAAAAGTCGTCTGGAATTGAGGTGAACAGGACCAACTTCGGGGTCTTGCTGCGTCAAGATGACTTGATTGCTCAAATGGGTACCTCTTCCCTCCAGTGGTCGTCAAGACTTTGACGCTTCTTTCCGGGTCCGGACCGGGCTGCAAGTGGCATGGCCGAAACTTTTCATGCCTAGGAAGACAGTTGAGCAGACGGGGAAGAATGCATTCTATGTACTACGGCACAAGTCTGGGGCCACGGCCAGCCTGCGTGCTCCTGAGCTCAAAGTGTTGCTCACTTCGACCACAGTCACATGGCAATGTGACGGCTGCTGAAAAGGTGTGCCGGCGAGGCTCTGAAGCCAGAAGATCCCCCCCCCCCCCCAGCCAGGTTCCCGGTGCAAGACCTCTTCACTGGTCCCCGCGATCGCGAAAGTGAAACATCCAGGTGCGAGGACTTCTTGAGCTAGATGAGGCTCACCGCGAACACTCGTGTCGTGAGATGAAGAGCTACCGCTCGGAGAGGCAAAAAATGATCTCTGTGGCAGCTTTGCCACTTGTATTCAAATCTTCATCCCAGCACCTTGCTGGGACAAGACGTGTCAGCAATAAGGCAAGTGAAAATCCGAGAGCGAAGAGACAGAGACCACCAACCAAAAGTGGCGTAAGACGAGGAGACCAGCTCATCGGAAGGAGGAGAGGCAGTCGAGGCTGCGAGGAAAACGCCGTGGGACGAAATGATACGCCGAGCACAGCCGCATGAGAAAAACCATTCACGTCAGATTGGAGAGCTCACTGGTCGAAAGCTGTCCTAACGAACATGCACCTTCACAAGGAAAGATCTGAGTGAGCGAGCAAAAAACACTTGGTATTGCCCAAACCCACGCGCTCAGAGAACGCTACCAACCGTGCAGACATAATACAATCCATGCCTGGACTCCTGTGACCGTCCAACCAAGGTCTTCCATAACTTCCATAACCTTCTCCGAATGCCGATGGACCCCTCGAGTTACCTCTCTAAACACCTTGAAATCCAGACTCAAGCCTTATGATGCATCCGTTCCTATATCTTTCAGAACGCCGCCCGTCCTCATCCATGCATGTGATCCGTTTATTCGTATGTGCCGTAAGCCGATGTGACAATGCCGCCCATGCTGATCGGGGTATCGCAGAAGTTGGAAGATGCCTGATGCAGAGACAAATGAAATCCGTACAAATTTGACGTAGGCGTCAGTTGGAGTTAGAAATCGTGCCAGGTCGTCATGAAAAGGCATGAAAACGTAAAACGTGGGGAGTATAAAAGCCGCTGTCGAAGGTCGCAGGAGTTGATAAAAAAGCGAATGCCGCGACACAGCAGCCGCAGAAGCGAAGAGACAGGCCGTCAGCTTTCAATGATGGTAGCTCGCCAGGAGCTCCTCAACAAGCTCGTCGAGGGTGAAGACGCGGAGCTGCAGCGCCCACTTGTCGAGGAACGCGCCGTCGAACCAGGCCTGCGACATGTTGGCCCTGAACCCGACCACCTCGACGAGCCAGCCGCGCTCGAGGGCGCGGATGACGTGCTTGTAGAACCCATCCGAGAACTCGGCCGCGGAGGCGTCGCCGGTCGCGAGGACCATGGTCCCCGGCGCCGCGGCGTCGGTCAGGGTCTGCAGCATCTTGAGCTGCAGGAGCTCGTCGACGCCCTGCTCGCGGTAGCTGTTGTCGCAGGCCCAGGGGATGAACAGGCCCCCCGGGCAGGACTCGCGCAGCTTCTTGGAGCCCCTGACTCTCTGAAGGATGTTCATCTCGTAGCCCAGGCCGGCGGCCTCGAAGAGGTAGCTTGGCGTGGCGGCGCCGGCCTTGGTGGAGCCGGCGAGGATGCGCTTGGCGCAGGGGCGGCCGCGCTCGATGGCGGTCGTGAAGGCCTCGTAAAAGAAGTCGGGGGCCGGCATGCGTGTTTCCTCCGGCATGAAGCGAGATTTCTTGATGAGGTCGTCTGTTGATTATGTTAGCGAAATATGTTCATGTGAGACCAATCGCGAGGGTAGAAGACTTACAGAAGCCGATGATGATATTGCTCGCGTCCACGAATACGTGGATCGGCTGGTTGGCACGCGGCTTGGTGACAAAGCTCCGGCGCAGCAAGTCGTCCTCGTCGAAGGTGTCATCAAGGATAGCCCTGATAATCTTGAGCTGAAGCTGCTTCTGAACGCGGTATAGAGGCTCGATATTTGAGCGTGAGATGAATTCAGGACCGGTGAAAGCGTGGCAGTCGTACTGAAAGCCGGTGTGTGTAGACGAGCTGAAAATGCCCTTCGTGTCCAGACCAGGAATGTAGTCACCATTCTTATCCCACGGTAGACAGACCTCCTCTGCGGCAGACGAGACGCGTGGGGCGGCGACTACCTGTGCGATCTCTTTGCGCCTGGCCCGACGCAGCTCGCTAATCAGGGGAAGAATCTCACCCTTGGCGCTGACTTGGCGCAGGCGGCCCTGCTCATCGACAGTGATACCGCGGGGTAGAGGAATTGGCAAAGGACGGAGTAACGCCGGCAGCGGCTGACCGGCGCGAGCCTTGGCGCCCTCGGCTTCCCGCACTGCGTCGCACTCCAGATCACTGATCTCGTTCTCGCCGCCCTTGCTTGTGCGAGGCGAGACCTCGGGGGTGGTGGCGGGGGTCGAGGAGAGGCTGGGAGCAGTACCGAGGAGAGAGGCATCGTCCCGGGCCTCAGCGTAGCTATCGTCCTCGGAGGACGAGAGGCCCTGCTGATCCTCTCGCTGCTGCTGACGCTGGCGGAAGCGGGCCGGAGGCAGCTCGGCGGCGGCGGGGTTGGGGTTGCTGCCGATGGTAGCGACGAGACCGCGGCGGAGCTGCTCGAGGGTACCGGGCGCGCTGGGAGAGTCCGGGACCGAGCCCCGGCGGAGTTCCTTGAGGCCGCCGAAGACTGTAGAGGCCTCGTTCCTCGCAGGGCTGATGTACGTCTTTGATAGGTCGCCGAGGGTTGGCGGGAGGGGCGTCTCGGGTGGCGAGGGCTGGTCATCGTGTATCTTGCCACAGGCCTCGTAGACGCGCAGGATACGGGTCAGATCGCCCAGCCTGGGCGAGGGCGCACGGCGGCGGGAGGACGGCCGGCGGCGGTCGGCGCGCCTAGAAGGCGAGGTTGTATTTGGGACGGTGCCCATTGTGAAGTGAGATGAGATCGGATGTGGTGAGAAGAGAAGAGGGGAAAGATGAGACGTGGGGGAATGACTAGTGGCGAAGATAAGAGGAAGAGTTCAAGTGATGTCGAAAGGCCCTGTAGGATCGATAGAAGAATATAACATCCTTCAAATGTCGGCTGGTGAATGCTTGAACTGGTTGTAAAATAACAAGAACGTTTCTTGACAGGTCGAGTCTCTTGGTCGGTGAATTCGAAACGTCGTAGTCGATGATGGAACCACCAAGGATTAGTCCACATAGCAGTCGGGCTCGGGCCCGCGCGGCCCCTTGCGGACAATGGGGCTCAAGTGCAGTGCAGGTGCCGCCCGCAGGTGTGGGTCCCGCCTCCCATTTCTCGAGATTTTTTCATTGGCTGGAATTTTGCTCAATTTATTCACTGCTGCAGTGCATTTTTGGACAAATATTCACAATGGCCTCGACAGCCACTAGCATCGATCTAATCTTGAAAAATCCACAGAATATATAGTACATCAGACCTGAAAGGTTATACAAGAAACCCCTCTCAAGCAAGACTATCAAGATTTATACCATAAGGTTCAACACAAAGGGGAGAGAGCACCATGAAAATCTTCAATGTTCATCATCAGGCTGTTTTGTATCTGCGAAACTAGGCATCTATCTATGGTACTCACCTGCCACGAAAGATCCCATACCGCGAAGCCGATGTAACACGTGTTGCATATAAGTAAAAAATCCTTTGAAAGAGGCCAGGAACAATGCACAACAATCAACACTGCTCTATTGTTTGCACGCGCATTGGAAACTTTTTGCGCGCAATGCGCCTGAGTGGCTGGCCCTGCTGAGCTCTCTCCCACCTGCAGGCCGTCTAGCAGCAAACCATGCACGCCGTCAACGACGTCATGCGGCCGAACCCAGTCTCGTGAACATGTACTTGGGGACTGGGCATTCGGCACCTTGAGTCAATGTCCTGTGAGATGCTGTGGGAGCAGGATAACCAGCATTCCTTCCTTGCACTGCGGCTTCGGCAATGGCCCTCGCAGAGAGTTCGATCCGCGGCGCGAATGCAGCAACTCAAGGAGCAATGAGTACAGGTCACCTTCCGGGGGGGGGGGGCAAACTGTAAAGGTAAGTCTCAATTTAGCCGCGAGTTGGAGAGGGCGGCATAGTACTTGTGATGTGACACCAGATGAGCCCGTCCTACTGCAAATGCACTGCAGCTCTCCACCAGTTCCTCCAGAGGTGCTGATTGCTCCTGTGAGACGGAACACATAGCTGCATGAAGATCGTGAGGAGCCCTGTGATACCATTGCTCTTCTACCTGAGCGAGGAACATGCATTGCCTTTCTGTGCCATCCTTTTGGCCATGCTGACATGTCGTTTGGAACCGATGCACTTTTCCTAAGAAGCCAGCCACATAAATCGTATCCTGCCTCAGGGAGCGGTTCTACCCTTCGACCCGCGTTCCTTTGTTCCCGCGCCAGCCGCGAGTCTTCATTCACCATACGCCATGCCAATAATTACATTGCTGTACCAAGCGGACCAACTCAGATCGTCTTGAGAGTAAACGCCTGAATATCCCCACTTCTAGTTCAAATCTAGCTGTCGACTGTATCGCCTGCCTTTCCCAATCGCCGGAAAAGTCGCGTCAAGTTCACGGGACGTCGCCGAGCGCTTATCGTGAGATTCACCTGCCACGACGAGGCGCCCACCAAAAGACGTTGCTTAAAGTTCACCTTGATCATCGTCCCCATCAAAGCGAAGTCCTCGCTGAGCACTGCCGTCTCAGACTTTCATGCGGCATTCTCTGCACGGACCGGTGCCAGCTCCGCCTTCAGCGCTTCGTTCTCGCGCTGCATGTCGACGATCCAATCGCCGAGCATCGCGCCGGCCGCAGCGCCCAGGTCCCGCTCGCTCTGGTCCCTCATCTCCTTGTCTCGCGCCGCCTTCTCCGCGCGCGCGGCCTTTTCCGCCTCATCGCGCTCCTCGCGCAGCCGCTTCCGGTTGGCCCGGTGCTCCTGCAAGCCAGACAAGAAACGCACGCTGTGGCCGAGGGTCGCGTTCTCCTCGGCAATGCCCGGGTGAGGTCGGTTCAGAGGTGGCGCGGTGAAGAATAGAACCTGTCCCTTCTCGTCCGTCTGGTAGCGCTCTCGGATCTCGGCGGGGATCTGCGCGTCCAGTTCGCGAAGCGTGTAGACCTCCACCTGCCTGGGGGGGACGTAGGCATTCGAATTGGCGTGCGGCAGCGCCGTGTTGCTTGGTGTGGGTGCCATTGGCATGCGCGACTGCGGAAGTGGAGCCGCTTGAGGGTGGCTGAAGGGTGTAGAGTGGAAGGAGTTGGCTATGTGGTGGTGATGACCACCGGCTGAGACAGGACTTGGCGCGAAGTGAGGCTGTTGCGGCTGGTGATGATAACCCGGATGTTGCTGTGGGGCGAAATGGGGGCTAGGTGCAGCGTGCACGGGCGAGGACGCTGAATGGTGCTGTTGCAGCGAGGTGTGTGGTGGAATGGAGCTAGGGTGGTTGTGGATGGGCCGCTGTTGATGATGCGAGGCGAATTGCGACTGCTGGTAATGATGTGCATGTGCATGTGCAGGAGAAGGCGAAGGAACGGGGCCGGTTGCACCGGGGTGAAAGGTGGTCGAGGCAGAAGGCATCGGCACGGATTGTCGACGAATCGGGTCAGCGGCCATGGCGGGCGGTGGGACCGTGGGTGGCTCTGGGGTTGGCTCAGGCGAGGGCGAATCCTAGCACAAAGGGTCCAGTCGTCAGTTTCGCCTACGGACAGGACACTTGGCTTCTGCTTGCCGAAGACTTTTCGGGCTCAGGGGCAAAGGTGGAATCAAACACGGGCGGGTTTGCGCAGGGATGGATCAAGAAGACTTTGTGCAAAGGAGGGGCAGATTAAGCGAATCTGACACGATAAGAGATCCGCGGCTGGAATCCAGCAGCCTTGTGAAGGGAGCTGCCTGCTTCAACACGCCGCGTGCGACTCAGTGTAGAATCGCAAAGTCTGGGCCAAGGGAGCGAGCAAAAAGGTAAAATTTGAGCGACATCAACGCCAGGAACGAGCAGTTGGGTCAAGAGAAAAAGTTTAGACAAGCAGGAAGATAAGATGACTTACATTTGGCTCTCGAGGGCGTATGTGCACGCCGCCAATGACAGGCGGCGCCACTTTGTGCCCCCAGTTGGGCTTCGGCAGGGGATCGGTCTCTTTGGCGTCCGGCGCAAGCAGGTGAGCGATGGGTGTCGGTTCCTTCTTCAGCTTGCGTGGGTCGGGGAACAAGTCCATCTCGTAGTCCCTCTCGCGAACCTCGTCAGGCAGGCAGCTGGTCCACGTCTTGATGCGGTTGAAAGTGTACCTGTCTTCATTGTAACGCGCCTCGCAGACGTAGACCTCCTTGTCTCGTGGAAGACCTCGTGGTCGGCCTTTGTGGTATCGGGTATGAAACATCACAAAGCACCGGTCCACGATGTCGTCAACAAGATGATCGCGATACTGCCCCGTCTTCATGACCTCGTTTCTATAAAACCGCTTTGTGACGCGGTGGACCGTCTGCTCGGGGCGGTAGTACCAGCAAACATTGATCCATTTCTTGCCCGCCTCGTCCTGCCACAGGCGGTAGATTTGCGCCACGATCGGCTTCTGCAAGTCATTCGGATTGCGGATATGCACCCAGTCACCTTATGACGGCACATGTCAGCGTCAGACACGGTCAAACTTTCGGTGCTTGACTCTTCGACTTACCGACTTTCCAAATCTCGCCGTTGTGCTCAACTTCTGACAGAGGTAGTTTACCTTCGTCGTCTCGAAAGACATCATCGGGTTTGGATTTCTCCTGGGCGACCAGCCGGCGCGCTTCCTTTTGCAACTCGACCGCGTCATCGAAGATATCGCTCCCTTCTTCATTGTACTGCATTGCGTTGTTGAACATGAGTTCCAGATCAGCAAGTACACCGTCGGCATTGCGGTATTTCTTGCGCTTCGCGTTGCGCTTGATCTGATCGAGAGCGATAGGGTTTGGAATCGCCTGGTAGTACTCCTTGTTGAGCTGCTTGTCGGGTAATCTCTCAAACGGCAGGATGCGCAGGTCTCCATCGTCATTTCTTGGCTTCCTCAGACCTTTCAGGATGGCATTGATACGGGCCTCAGTCGGAGTAAAGACTTTCGGTGGGCGGCCGCGCTTCTTGACGTAGTCGTCATCTTCATCTTTTCTGGGGCGTCCCCGCCTGCGACCCCGGCGACGTCCGCCCTCGTCGTCCGAATCGTCGTCGTCGTCGTCCTCTTCTTCTTCCTCTTCCTCCTCAAGCTCCTCGTCTTCTTCCTCGTCTCCGCTAGGAGGAGGGGAGTCTTCGACGGGGGGCAGCTCGCCAAGATCCGGGAGAACAGCCTCCTCGGCTGTAATGGTGCCTTCCTGAACGAGCTGCTGCAGCTTCTCTTCGAAGACTTCCCGCAACCGAACAGCCTGGCCGAAGATGGGTGCAGACGGTCGGTTGTAGACCTGGGCATTGTGACAGATCTGTGCAACGTCTTGAACGAATTCCGAGAATTTGGTGTAGTTTTTCTTGAGGAGTTTTTGCTGGCTCCGGTGTCAGCTCAAGTACACTGATCGGCGAGGTTGCAATGCGGCTTACCCGAATGGTGCTGAAAGCCATCGGTTCTGAGATTACCTCATAATAATCTGGCAAGTCATTCTTCTTCGGCAGGCGTTGGAACAACAGAGCAAGCAACTCGTCGCTGCAGGAAAGGTCAGCTTGCGTCCGCCACCCGGTCCCTGAACAAACGAGCATTGGACTCACTTCTCTTCGTAGTCGCAGAGATACCTAGAGGTAGTATCGATGAGCTGAAGAAGTCGCTTGTGCGGAGTGTCGGGTCCTCGACGTCGTCCGGGTCGCACTACCGAGGCCTCAGCGGCATCATCCTCGTCCTCGTCCGCGTCTTCGCCTTCGGCTTCGCCATCCGCGTCCGCATCGGCATCGGCATCGGCGTCTGCATCAGCGTCTGCATCGGCATCGGCGTCTGCATCCGCATCTACATCCACCCCCGCATTTGCGCCTGCTGGATCATCACCGCCGGTGTGGACCTTGGACTCAGCCTCAGCATTGGCGACCTCAATGCCACCACCATTGATAGCCGCTGGTGCGTCTCCCATTTCAACGTCTTCGTCGCCCTTGGCCTCGATGGAATCGTGGACCATGATCTCGTTTCTGGAACGCGGCGCCATGGTCCAAGGCTTTTGATTGGTGTCTTCTTTCGTACTTGTCGTAGGAGACACGCCTCGGTGGTACTCCTAGGATTCCCAACTTCGAACCAGCCCTTGCTGCCCACAACTCCCTCTCAGCAAGTTTTCTTTTGCCAGCCTCGCCAGAGCCAGGGGCTGCCTCTGCAGGTCCTCCTGTGTTTGTGTTTTCTTGTTCTTTCCTTTCGGAACGCGGTTTCGTAGGCGGCGCGGTACAAGATCACCAAACTCAGCTGAGATTAATCTATTACATTGTGAGCTTTTGCTTGCTGCGAGTCGGCTTGCGCACATAGACGCGTCGTTGTTGAGGTCGGTGTCGAAGCTCGCCTGTGGCCGATTACGGAACGCGAATTGGTCCAGCGCAGGCCGAGTCGCAAGTCACAGCGCAGAAGAATTGAAGACAGTGTAATGTCGAATGTCTGAAACGAGCGCGAAAGTATACCACTCACTCTCAGATCCTCAACGCGTCCTGTGCCGCGTGTGAAGCGATCGTGGGTGCGGCGCGGGGGGCCTTTTCGCGCCAGGTCTCGAGGAAGTGGATGCGCGCGCCGACCGTGTTTCGAACGTCCAAAATGGTCCCGTACGTGTACAAGAAGGGGCGCTCTGGGGACTCGGTGACAAGGAATTGATATTTTCCCAGTACGCACAAGGAATCGTGTGACTGTATGCCCTCCGAAGCACCAACAAAGTGGAATGCGCGACGTGGTTGTCCTCGCCAAGGTGGCTGGCCCTTCTCCGCCGAGGGTACGCGCTCGTCGAAAAGAGGGCCCATCGGCTTGGGGGGGAGCTCCCCGGCACCACTCCAGCTGCAGCCAGCCTCCACTCCTCCTCACGTAGCCAACGCACGGCACACCTCAAGATCCCTGCTCCGGCGGGCTGGGGTTGTCTGCTCCAGGGGGTCGAGCTTTAGGGCACGGGCGCAACTGGGAGCTCTGGAGCCCCAACTGGCCGATGACTAAGCTGCCCATGTGTGGCCAAGGTTAAGCCGGCTAGCATCGCACTCTTGACGACCGCGCTGGCAGGTACCGGTAATCATTACCGCATTGGGCGGTCTGCTGACTGGACAAGGTGACGGCTCGTCCCGTCTGCTGGATCAGTCAGCACAGCGGTACCGTACAGGTCATCCTGACTCCGATATCAAAGGGAAACTTGACACCCAAGCGATTCAGACATCCGTCACCTGTCAACTCGATCTCGAGAAAAACTCACTCCACTCACCACGTCACTCTGCCCTACAGTCACAGAGCTTGCGCAATACGGCATAAAGTCGATTTCAACCACGTCACAGCATCTCAAATCGCAAGGGCAGCATCACCTGAAACGGTCTTGGGGGTCCATAGCGGACGGCGAGACTGTTAGGCGATCTGGCAACTTGCACAATTCATTCAGTAGCAAAGCCGTGGTGTTTCGGAGCATGTGAGCCAAGACACAACTCAACAGCAGTTGTCCTAAATTCTCGATCCATTCCAAGAAGTTCTGCAATCTCAGAACCAAACTTGACCGCCCTGGTCACACCACCCGCTCTATAAACTCCCACGACTTCGGAGTGCCTTGCAGCTTCTCTTATACACAGTACATCCGCGACAGAACGCCGGGACGAAACACTCAAAGTGCCTGCCGGACGTCTACAACCACCTGAAGCTCAACATCCCTCGCCTTCGACGTCCTCCAGAAAGGGACACAACAGCTCTGCATACCGTGTCTTTCCAACAAGAACCGCCAAAATGGGAGACATACGTTTCAGAGTGCGTGGGCCGGGATGGGTGGAGACCGTCACCGCCACTCCAGATTGGACGCTTCAGAAGTTGCTCGACCATCTGAAAGAGAAGCAAAGCGCCGAGCCCGCAGCTCTGAAGTACGGCTGGCCTCTGAAGACTATCGACCTCAGCGATGCCAGGGCGCCGATAGAGCCGCTGAACCTCAAGGGCGAAGCCATCACCTTCGTGCCCAAGGAGTCACAGCCGGAGCCTGCTGCTGTCCCTGAAGTTCCGGTCGCGACCAAGCCCGAGTTCAGACCCAAGAAGGTCGAGCCGGACGCGACGGTCATAGAATGGCCCGAGAAGGACGGTTTTCTTGGTAAGGCTGCGCACCAACCCACCCCGGCATGTGATTCATAAATAACACACAAGTTGTAGCACTGCGTGTCATGCCGGATGACAACTCGTGCATGTTCACTGCTTTTGGCGGGGTGCTACAACGGGCCGACCCGGCACCGACGCTGCGGCGAGAGGTCGCTGAATACATCCTGTCTCACCCGGAGAAGTATAACCAGCTCGTACTGGAGATGGAGCCGCAGCGATACGCCCGTCTGATCCAGACGCCAGATCGTTGGGGTGGAGCGATTGAGCTGTCTATTCTTTCCGACATATACGACATTGAGATCTGCTCTGTTGATGTCAAGGTGTGCATCCTCTCTCTGTCCTGTCCGCTGTTTGTTGTGTCTGCAGCGGGCGCTTGTCTGTCCTGAGGAGCCCACTCAACTGATCCATATCCACAGACCCAACGTATAGATCGCTACGGCGAATCAAAATCCACCCGCTGCCTCCTCCTGTACTCCGGCATTCACTACGACCGCATCGCTTTCACCATGGACCTCAGCCTCCCCGTGGACTTCGACGAGGTCAAGTGGGACACGCTCAACGACGGCGTGCTCACCATGGCGCAGAAGCTCGCCAAGCAGCTGAAGGACCAGCATTACTTCACCGACACCACGGACTTCGTGTTGAGGTGCGACGTGCCGGGGTGCGGGTGGATCGGGGCCGGCGCGGCGGAGGCGAGCAAGCACATGAAGGAAACAGGCCACTCGGCTCTTAGCGAGATGGAAATCACCTAGGGAGATCTGCCGTTGGTCAGTGCTGATAGCAGAGAGGTACCGTATCTTTCGGAACAAAAGCTGCTGGTTCGGCGAATAAGGCCGATCATGCGACTCATGCAGACGGCCGGAAATGATGGGCGGTCCGCCGTGGAGCACGTCGTTGTCCAGGAATACAAGAGGCGGTGCAAACCCATCAAAAGGCCGCGCGTTGAGTGCGTGAGGGTGCCCGAGCAGCGATTCATGGCGGCGCTTTGCGATCCATCAAGAGCATGGTGACTGGTTCTGTGCATAGCATTACGGCGAACTTTTGGAATGTGGCATCTTTTTTTCAGGCTTGGCACCTTTTACGTCATGTAGAGACTGACCTTCATCGGACGGCGTGCCACTGAGTGAGATATAGCCTTTGCATGAACATCAGCGCTTGGCGCTTTGCTGCGTGAGGTAAAGGCAGTATGTGACTCGTTGATCCAACTTAAATGTACAAAGAATTCTCAGGGGTATCCTTCGGTAGAAATGTCTAGCCACCAATCTAGCTGTACCAGTAGTTGGGCGTCCAGTTGACATAGCTGGCGTTGATCGCCTTGAGGTCGCCCACGCCGAGGTTCGCGGCGTCGTTCATGATGCCGGAGCGCAACAGGCTCGACACCTTCTCGATCCCTTCCACGCCGAAGACATTGGCGAACATGTAGGGACGCCCCAGTCCGACCTGTCCCAGAATTTGATTAGCAATTGCGCCCAGTCTTCGCAAGTGAATGGTGTGACCTACAGCCTTGACACCGAGAGCCAGCAGCCTCAGGGCGTCCGTTCCGTAGCGGATACCGCCGTCGGCCAAGATCTCGATCTGGTTGAAGATGTCGGGGTCCTCCTCGTAGATCTCAATGGCGACCTCGAGCGACGAGGGCGAGCCGTCGAGGTTGCGCGCGCCGTGGTTGGACAGGATGATGGCCGGGACGCCGTGGGCGACGGCGAGCTTGGCGTCCTGCAGGTTCTGGATGCCCTTGAGGACGATGGGGAGGCCGGTGGCGTTGCGGTAGATGTCGTACAGGGCCCACGTGTTCTTGACGAGCCCCGTGTTGGCCGAGCCCACGTCGTAGCGGGCGGCGCGCTGGCGGTCCGGGCTGCCCGGCGAGTCGACCGACCACACGATGCCCTTGGAGCCGGCGGCCTCGGCGGACTTGATCATGGCGATGTTCTCGGTGAGGTTGTTCTTGAAGTACAGCTGGCTGAAGAGCGTCTGGTTGGGGCTGGCCTTGGCCGCGAGGTCCTCGAAGTCGATGGAGGAGAAACCCGACACCTGTAACGGACTTGTGATGAGCCTCCCTTGTGCTGATCCAAGGGCTCCCGGGGTCGACTTATATGTCATGAGTGGCTTACCATGTAGAGGATGTTTGCGGAAGCAGCACCCTGCAGAAGGTTCCATTCGGCGTCGGGGTTTCCATAGTCAGCCCTGGCGGCGGGCGAGATGAAGAACGGATTGTCAAACTCGTAGCCGAGGATCGTGGTCCTAGTATGATGGTTAGTCAAGAAGGCTCATCTGTTGGCGTACCTAGGTACATTATTGATGTGGGCGGCCTACTTCAGGCTGGCCTCAATGTTGGTGATGTCCTGCAACTGTCTCGGCCGGAAGCGGTAACGGGCGTAGACTTCCAGATTGTTTCTGTATGACCACTCGCCACCGACGCCGTTACGGTAATAAGTATAGTTAATGATGGGGAGATAGTTCTGGGCTGCCCATTGGAAATCCGGGAGTCCGACCATGTCATCGATCGACGGCAAGGTGCCGGTGGACAGATTTGCCACGATGTCAGCGAGGCCAGTATCCGGCTCGTCAAGGAACCTGCTATGTGTTAGGATCATAACAAGATTCCTCAAGTGTTTCGATTTGCAAGTCGCGCAATGATGTATCGGGGATAACTTGTATAGGGCCAGAAGACAGCTACTCACGGACGGGCGGCATTGGCGCCGCTGACGGCGACGGCCGTGATGGCGAACAATGTGGGAAGCATCTTGGGGCAGTAACTCAAAACAACAATATTCAACTTGGATGAGTGACCGGGGCCGCTGAAAGGAGCACAACGGAAACAGACTTGACTAGGTTTGACAAGAGGATTTCACAGTCGCATTGGCTAGGACGTCGATCCAAAGAGCCTTTATAGTTATGTACAGAGTACCGGTCCCTACTAAATTCCCGCGCTCATCCGGGCCTTCCACAACATTACCATGGTATCCAGATCCGTACAACAGTACAAAGTACGTACCTACTTCCTGAACTTTGCAAGGAAGGCAAAAATTCGACCCAGCGAGTCCACTCCCATAGCCTTCGGGCCCATCGGTACCTTGTAAGTGGAATCGCGATAAAGACCTCGGGACATGTTGGACCAAGGTCACGATGGTCGCCGCCGGTCTCGGCGACGAGGCCATTTAGGGCTACATCTTTACCGAAACCCACAGGCAGTGGGCCATGGCAGGACTGCCAAGACAAAATTCTCTCTCGCTTCTCTTCCCAGGCTTTCCCAGGGAGCACAATCCCCCCCCCCCCCTTGAGTCTAGAATCCTTATGCATGGAAAAAAGGAAGGCGGGTATATGTGCACCAAAGTAAGGCACCGCCTTCAGAACATGGTTGGCATATCTAGGAATCCCGTGAAACGAAACAAATTCAGTGCTGCCAAGGCCCGTTGAACCCTCAGCCTCTCCAAGCCCGAGTCAGTCGCTCGCCTCAAGCTTGGCAGATGGCATCACTATTGTGCATGCTTCACTTTGTTTCTAGAGCCTCAAGAAGAGCCACTATGACATGCATCCAAGGCTGAGGCTGCAAGTAGTTCATGTTAAGGTACCGTACTATTATCAGCCTCCTCTATGCCAAACGCGTAAGGCCGAGCCTAGAACCCACAACCTTGCGGGACGTCTGAGCTTTAAAAGCCAAGCTAATGCCAAGTTCACAAACTTATCAGATCTTGGGAGACCTCGAACCCACCTTACGCAACCCACCTGTCAATCTCAAAGACGGAACCACATTTTATGCATGGCAGACAGCTCGTAGAAGTGGTCAATGCAAAACTGGGTTGATCTCGGTTGCATACCCAGGTACCTACTATGGTGTCATGTCTCCATCTTGCCAGTGATCCCACTTTGGTGACACTCCGGCACTACTACTGTGGTAAGCTCCGTAACGTCCCCCCGGGGGGGCTGATTACTAGAGAGTGATATAATCAAAGGCCTCGGCGACATCTGCTTCGAGAGTCCAACCCACTATTTGAAGTTGTGTACGGGTGTCGCGCGCCCAGCTCCACCACGGAGCTGCCACTTAAAACTTTTCCGCGCAGTTACTGCCAGAACTAGAGGCCAACGGCCGAAGCTCCGCTCGACATGCCCGAAGTGAGGCAATCGGGACTTGTTATGTCGCCCGCGACTTATGCCACCGGAAAAGGGTTGTGCAGCCGAGGGTCTATCTTAGTGCCCATCCTACGGGATAGCATCCTGGAGGCAAGCTGTTCCACGAGATCTTGGCCGTCCCTCAGGCGATCGAACCAAAGGTAAGTTGTTGCTTGTTACATGTTTCTTTTCGCCACCTAGCGATCGAGCAGAATGAGGGCCCATTTTGGTACAGCCCATTTTGGTACAGCCCATCCCGTCCAGCGTGGCATACTTTGCTGTGGTCAGCTATCTACACGCACACGTCGCAGCAGTTTCTTTCGCACGTCCAGCGAAAACCTATCCTCCATCAACTACGACTTATAGGTCAGCCCCCCGCCGTAGCTATGCTCGCTGTTCTTGCCGCCCGCCGTGACCTGCCCCTCCTTGGCACCGCCCGCAAACGCACAGAGGCCCATGTCCAGCTTCTTGGCGGGGCCGGAGGGCGAGATGTCAAAGTCGAAGATGTCGACGGGCAGCCCGATCGTGGTGCACGCGTTCGGGATGTCGACGATGCCCGCGACGTGGCCTTGGACGGGCGCGCACGACAGCAGGAGGTAGATTTGGTAGTCGCTGTAGCCGAAGCGGCGGAGGTACTCGATCACGCCTGGAAAGCTTGTCAGCCGGACGTCTGTGCGTCTTCCTCCGTGCCCTACCGAAGCTTGCGGGAACCCATCTTGACATAAATTAAGCAGAGAGGGTACTCACGCAACGTGGTCTGCCGATAAGCGACCGTCACATCCATGTAGTGCTGCTTTCCATGCTCGTCCACGCTGAAGCCCTCGAAATAGATGTACCGCCCCGGCCCGAACTGCGGCTCGACGGGTCCCGGGATGTAGATCGGCGACTTCATCCCCAGGTCGGCGACCCCATTCTTCAGGACCTTGAAGTTGATCGTGATGACGCCCGCCATCTCGATGGCCCCACAGAACGAGATCTCCCCGTCGCCCTGCGAGAAGTGCAGGTCGCCCACGGAGAACTTGGCCCCGGGCACGTGCACGGGCAGGTAGACCTTGCTGCCGCGCGACAGGTTCTTGATGTCGCAGTTGCCCCCGTGCTCGGGCCGCCCGGGCACCGTCCGGGCGCCCTCCTTGCCGACCTTTTCGGCCACCGCCGCCTCCGCGGCGCCGGCGTGGGCGCTCTGCGGCAGCGGCGGCAGCGCCACGTCGCGGTCCTCGAGCTTCGAGGCGGCGATCAGCTCGCCCTCGCGCTTGTTCCATGTTGCCAGCACCTCGGCCGAGGGAGCGCACCCCAGGATGCCCGGGTGGATGAGGCCGGCGAACTTCACGTGCGGGATGTGGCGTGAGCTGCAGTAGATGCCTTCAAAGTCCCAGATAGCTTTGGCGCTGGGGGTGGGCGGGCGTTGATTAGTGAAAGATGAGACATAATAACTGAGGAAGGATGAGAGCTCACGCGGAGGGGTAGATCTCGTCCAAGAACCCACCGCCATTGCCCTTGTCAAAGACACCGGTAAAGCCCCAAGGCTGGTCCTGGAACGGCTGAACATCCATGATCTCCACGAGCAGCACGTCGCCCGGCTGGGCACCCTCCACATTGAAGGGGCCGCTCAGGTAGTGTATCTGGGTGAGGTCGACATTCTTCACATCATCTGCAGAGTCGTTGTTCCCAATCTGCCCGCCAGTCCTTCACGTCACACATCAAGTCAGTATGAGAAGGGCTTTCAATCCAGTGAGATGTCATGCGTACCAATCGAGGCATTCAATTTTGACAGTCTCACCATCCTTGATATCACCGGCACTGGGGACTGGCCTTATGTTAACCAGGGCGAGTAAAGTCATACAGTCCTTTGGTGTCACTTACTGTCTGGATGCCATCTGTTCTACTGCAAGTCAGCTCAGGGCTCAACGCGGATGTAGAACTAGCGGGATGAACATGACTTACATGCAACTGAGGCTGGTCCTTGGCCGGCTTGTCAAAGCTGACCTTGCAGACAGTCCGAATCTCCCCAGGCATGTTCACGTGATGATTGCAAAAGATTATGAAGAAAATACCTTTTTATTTTGGCAGCTCCGTAGCAACGCATTCGCAAGAAGGCTAGCAATTGACGAGATCTGAAGATGGGGGGCCTCGTGGGATATATCCCACCTCCAGATGCTACCCCGCATGTGGGTCCGGCATTGAGCCGCACATTCTTCGGACCTTACCTCCTCTCCCATCGACGATGTAATAAGGCCCTGATTCCAACATAACCCCTCCTTATCAAGGCTGTCGACTACGGCACGTTGAAACGGCGCGCAAGCTGCGCCTAGCCGTGCTCTTATCTTGCAGCCGAATTGCCCAATCCGGACCTTGGCCGCGCTATACGGGCTGGGACCGCCCCCGCGTCTCCACCTCTCCGCTGATAAGGCACACACGGGGCCGACCGGTCGAGGTTCGGGATCGGGACGTCCGTCATGATCACATACGTGACGTGTTCGGCGAACTGAACATACGTTTCCAAGGGCTGTCGGCTGGCTGAATTGAGGATCTCGAGCATCGAATTGAGTCTCAACTTGTTTCCAGAGTACGCATTGCCCGCGTGTGCTGAGGCCGTAAATTGTCGGGCCCAGCTAGGATCCACTCGGCCGAGCCTCAAGGTGAGGATCCACTTCCGAGTAGGCTGGAGGCTTGTCATGAATCTTGTCCAAGTTCGCAAGAGATAAGCTTAAGAATTTTTGCTTGTTCTTCCACTCTTGCTGACTAGCAGCGTAGCCTTCCATGTCCGAAGGAGGTGGCGGAGGATCAGTGACTTTAGTGATAAGGAACGCTGCCGACGCCTCAGCGACGCCGTAAATCAGAACACCGAGAAGTGGCACGCGAAGCAGGATGTAGAATCCTATGCCGAACCCGAAAAGCAGGCCCTCACGGCTGCGGAACCAGTTTCGCTTCTGCTCGCTCGTGAAACGGACACGGGCAAAGTAGGGCTCGAGCAGCTCGCGCACAAGCCTACGAGACGAAAAGTAGGCCTGCAGGAAGATGACAATGTATCGTCTTGGGAGGAAGATTCCAGTTCCGAAGATGACTGACGCTGGGCCGAGACCCACTGCCTGGTTGAAAGTGTAGAAGCTTGCGGCCGGGAGGACGAAACGACCGACCACGGGCAGATACGACAATGCGTAGACGGCAAGGGAGATGAATGCCTTCCGACCAGACCTCCAGAGAAACATAGAGACGGCCTCTGCCGTGCTTGTCGTGTGGGTGCTGCCGTCGCGTGTTGAGTACTGGCGCAAGTTCGGGTAGTACATATCCCTCAGGTCCTTAGGGTTATCGCCTTTGTGTTTCTGGACGTAGGTCATATCCACCCATCTCAGTGACTCCATGAAACTGGCAAAGGTCAGCCGAGAGTCCAGGAGAGAGGCGAGCCAGCTCAATATCAATCTTACAGATTATCCAGGGTCGGCGTGATGTATCGCATGAGCGTCATCAGAAACAATGGCACTTGAAGGACATGATTGGCCAGAAAGTTCAAACCCTCGACCACCTTGTCGTCCCATGTCACAGATTCGAGGTTGAAGATGAAGGACGTGAGCCAGAGGAAGACCCTGACGCCAATGATCTGGACAGGACATGTAAGCACCTGATCGCATACAACGAGGACTGCCCGACAGATTCGGGTACGGACCGGAATGCTGATGCCGAGACGGATGGCAATTCCCGCTCCTACAGCTATAGCAGCCTGTCTGTAGTGGTCGGAAGTGAACAGGTCGGGGTTCTGAAGGGCTCGATTGGCTGAACGTTGACATCGTCAGCATCGGTGTCCACGCCAAGGCTTGTTTATGGCCACGGTGGGTTCTGGTTTGACATACCTCCCACCAGCGTCAGCTCAATTCCGCGGAGGATGGCATTAATGTCGAAGTGTGAGAAGTCGAATGCCTTCTTGAGCTTCTCCTTGTCGATTTCGATCGGCAGCTCCGACTTCTCTTGCGGCTGAGGTCTTCTCTCACGAGCCGCCATCTTGCCGAAGTCACCGTGTGCTGATTCGAAGAACCAGAAATGTAAATGAAGATCGACTGGTCGACTCCACCAGCTGAGTTTGAGAATCTCGGCCGAACAAACTGTGCAGAGGATTGTTGGCAGTTGTCAACAGCAGGCTGCCTGAGTCGAGCTCTGTGAGGTGGCTGACGAGGCAGATGTGGCGTGGCTGCTTGGTAGCTTGAAGCCTGCAAGAGATCCACCTGCGAAAAATGATGTCACTTGGTGCAACCAGAACGGCCAGAACGGCAGGGGCAGAGGGCACGGGCTACACAACAGATCGAACCTTCTTCAGCACGGGTCACAGGGCTGCTGGCCCCCTGTCCCTGAAGTCCACATGGGAGTCTGGGAGAATGTCCATTAACTCCATCCTTTAAAGACAAGGAGCTGAACTGTATCGGCTATAAAATCAACGGATCGGTGATATACTATCATAGTGAGCATACAATCACTAGAAGATATCAACAAAGGCCAATAACAAACATCATGAGACTCTGCTGGTGTATCAGGCAATTATGTACTGTCCGTGTTGATTATGATTGACTGCAGTGGGCTCATCAGACGGCTCCAGTGGCCAATGCACTGCAAGATGCTGCCAGGCACACTGCAACCAGGTGGGGGTGGGTCCATCAATGATGACAGGAATCCCTGGCTGCAGGGGGTGAGCTTTGGGGACTGCAACTATCAGCCTGCAGACCACGACGGAAGCGCGCCGAGACCCTCGACTCGACCTCGACGTCTTTTCAGCCTGCAATTTTAAAGACTCCTTCTCTTTCTTCCCTCGTCAGCACTCGAGAGGCTATTGTCCCCTCTCGACAATACCCTACATCGGACCAATTATCCTGGAGACTGCATCCTGACCCTCAGAGATCCGTGGCAATAACATTTAACCGCCAAGTCTATTCAGTGGTCATTCGATTTGTGTCTCAGGACGAAGTCGATGGACTGATTCTCCTGCAACCTGCGACCGAGATCCACGATTCACGGCTCTTCTGTCCACGCACATACACCTTCGAGTCACCACTACGGTTCAATTTACTTTGCCAACCGTTGGTTTCGAATCTCCTATATTTACAGACGATAATGAAAGTCTAATGCGACACCTTCGCTCTCCACCCAACTCCATCCGCCCTCCCTCGACCCATTTCAATCCTCCCTTCACATCTCACAATGGATCAAACTCGACCGCCCGGTGCAGCTATGTCTTTTCCGGCACCGCGAAGACATAGCACTGTTCCAACTTCCTTCCAGCCCATGCCTATTCGACCCGCCCCGGAGTCAGCCGTCAACGGCTCTGTCGAGACTCTTTACAGCCACCCTTCTGTCAGGATCGTGGCTTTCTCGGCTGGAAGGACAGCTTTCGAGAAGACTGGCCCTGGCCTGGATGACAAGCCGGGCACCCTGCCTTCCTCTTCTCAATTTGAAAGGTCTATAGCTGCCGGTACGTGCAAATTTCATCTGCGCCGCGGCGGATCGTTCTGCTAACACGCTTGTACCAGGCGCATTCCAGATCTACCGGGCCCCCGGCTCCGTCGCCTTCCTCCGTTCCGGCTCAGCTTTGCAGCCCATCTTACCGAAAAGTCAGGCCTGGTGTCTTGAGGAGGACTCGAGCAAGTTTGTCTTACAGATCCGACGGCCGAATTACTGGAGAATAGAGATCCCTGTTGGCAATAGCGAAGAGATACGGAGGGCGCTTTTGCTGCGTAATGTTCTCGACAAGGTCCTTCAGTTTGAGAAGACGCCCTGCCCGTTTGAGCGAAACTTCACAGTCGACCTTCCCGAGCCACCCAAGACCCCGATCAAGAAGCGAACGTGGACCCCTCCTCCGCGCACAGTTTCCATGCATTGGCCCCTCGGTCCTCCGGGTCAGCCGATTACGCCTCCTCCTGAATTCCCGTCGCGAACACGATTCTACAATCCTGGGGCACGCCGTTTCTCAGATTTTGGCGCTGACACGTCCAAGTTGAGGTTGCCACCCGCGACTTCGCCGCCGAGGGCCACAGAATCGACCGAGGAGACCGCAATGAAGTCTGAGATACCTCCTAGAAGGAATCGGGCCGAAGAGTCTTCCTTCACGTGCAAACCGCTTTTAGAGGAGCCGGAACCGCTGTCCCCTCCACTCACCGCTGTACCACCAAGCATAGCTCAAGTGACAGAACGACCTGTCTCCCAAATTCCCGGGGTATCCAAACCGCAGCAACCACGGAAGCTGGCCGAACCAGCCGTTTTACGAGCTGCGTCAAAACCTCAGGTCGTCGATGCGCCAGTCAAAAAGCGTGAGCCGATCTGGATAACGAAGAAGGTACCGCCATCCGCCAACCGGAAAGCAAAGAGAACAGCGATAGAACGGTTGCAGTCCGCGGAGCCGGTTCTCGCAGCCGTCACGCAAACTTCTGAAGTCACGCTACCTGCTCACCAGGCTGCCTCGAGAGAGGCAACTGAGCAAGATACCGAAGCGTTGGAGGCGTCAGCAGGACCTGTAAGAGCTGACGTACAGAAAGATGCAGACCATGAATTGGAGGCTGCAGGAGGCGCACTAGAAGGATCGGGACAGCTGCGGGTTAGACGGACGAGGGTGGCAGCATTCGCGTCGCGCCGTGCTGCCACAGGACCACCGCTGAGATTGCGCACATCATCTTCATCAACGCTCAGCAGCGTTCGAGAACGGAAACCAACGCCAGAACCAGAACCTGAGGAGCCGCTGGAACCCGGCTCGCCTGCGGAATCTCTAGACAGCTTTCACAGCGTCCAGTCGTGGCACTCACCTCTGTCTCCACCATCTCCTTCGCCGATTTTCTCCCCAACCAAGGCTTATCCCTATCCTCATGATAATACCCCGCTGGCACCGTTGAAGACAGGAGCTACATCTGCATTCGCGACAACGCCGACTGTTCAAAGATGGGACAAAGCCTCAGTCGGTGCCATGGCAGGCAGTGGAGCTCAAACCCCCAACACCCCGTTCTCGGACGTGCATGACGAGGTAGATCCACTAGTCCAGATCAAGGCTGCTCCCAAACCATCGGAAGAGGAGGTAGATGACACGGCCAAGCCGGTGCTCAACACGTCCAAAGTGCCAACAGAAGAGGACGTCGACGCCGACGCTGCCACGGACACTGACTCCCTTGCGGCATCCTGGTCTTCGCCCGAGTCTTACACCTCCGTCCACGCCAACACGCCAATGCGGCATTGCGCCGCAACCACATCTGTCGCTATCTCACATAGGAGTCCTCGCGCGCTATCTCCTCTGCCCCCGGCTGCCAATTTGTTGACCACCGACCTCGCCAGCCGCTCGTCATCCACCGCCAGGGCGATCCGCCGCATACCGAGCTCCATCTTCAACAAGACGTGCGAGATCATCATCTCGCCCCCAGCACACCTCATCAGCCTCATGCTGAAGGTCGCCGCGCGCATCACGGCGGGCGAGTGGCAAGGGCTCGTTTTTGGTCTGGACGAGGCGGGCGAGGTGGTCGACGTGAGGTGGGACTATGACGATTTCGACTTTGCGCTGCCGGGGAGTTGGCACGAGCCTGATCTAGACCTGGGTGGAAGCAGAAGCGGAAGCTCGGTACTGTGCCGCCGGGCTTCGGCACGCAGGTCGCGAACGAGCTTCGCGGCCGCGGACCTGTCCAGCCCGGGGTTTCGGGAAAGGAGGGCGAGCAACGAGTACCAGGACCCCTGGGCAAGTCCACCGGATGAGCCGGACATGGACGAGGGCGAGCACTGGAGCCGCAGCTGGGGCGTCGATTAGTGGCGACGTCTCACTCGTGGTCTGTTCTGGGGACGCGACTCCCTGGATGACGACATCAAGGATTCTGCCTCTGCTTCAGCAGTGAGCCCCGTTCCTTCATCAGGATTGATGTGGAGGGGCAGAGATGATGCTGCCCTCGGGATTCTCCCGAGGGGATTGGTATCTCGCTCGATATCGATGCGACTCGATGCGGATGGGATGACATATGCTGGCGATCCCGCGATGTTTCTCATGGCTTGATGTAAGATGAGAGCTACATTAACAGTACGACATCACGGAGACCCGTTGTCGGATCATATCAGGGAGACTTTCTAGAAACCCAAGGTAAGGCCAATATCTCGGGGTTTCTCGATTTGTATTGAGCATAGCATGCATGGTTGGCGTTTTGTTTGATTGTAGTTACAGTGCTCCGAGCGCATCTATGTACAACTACCAACCAGCCTCTTCCAAATTAAATTACAAAATAACCTATAACAGTGCCATATACAACATGTGACCCATGGGTACCCGTCTAAGCATCTTGAGGATGATCTGTACAATTTATATGCTGGTCAGTCTGTCAATAACAACAACAGCAAGGCGCTTGAGATGGAGCTATTTTCAATACATTCAACCTCCATCCTAATGCTAAGCAGAGAGAGCATGGTTAAGAATAATTTCTTTGGATTGAAAGCTGACACATACAAGGCTGTAGCCCTGAACTGAAGACATTTCTTTTTACCATGCACCTGACAAGGCTCTCTTTCCACCACAAATTCCAACACAATGCTGAAACAGGCCCTCTCGCCCCCACAGTTCCACATCTTGGATCTTGTTTTGATGTTGTAGGTTGATAGCTATAGCAATAGCCCGGTCCGCCTCGGACCAGAGGCATACGGCCACCAGAAGGAACCAGCTGGCCAACTGGCTAGCCGGGCCGATACGGCCTGACGGCAATTGGAAGGGACCGTACGCGTGTACGCCTAATCCCTTTGGCGTACGACGATAGTTTCCCTTCCGTTCCTTCTGCCAGACATCATCAACAATTATAGCAAATATACTCGTTTTCACCCCCCCTATTCAAACCTCTTCGTATACAGAGATTAACTTACTAATACTAATCAGTGGTTAAATAGTTAATTATAAACAGCAAGGTAAAAGAGACAAATCTTGCCTTGAAAACCGCCGCAACGTTCCCTAGAAGGGGTGTACCACTTATAACGATAGGCTTTGTGCTTTTAGCAAAAAACAACAAACGGCTTGCAAAGGGACTTTAGCAGGAGTTATTACTAGCAAAAGGCTATTCTCTTTAACTATTAAAGATAACTAAGGAACTTTAGCAAGAGTTATCACTAGCAACTCTTTTAGTGCGTCTGCAATGTAAAACAACGTACAAACAACTTTAAAACCTCCTTATAAACGCTAGCAGCTTATCCAATACTATACTATACTCTTAAAAAAACAATTAATTCTATATAAAAACACTAAAACCTTTTACAAAGTTATAACGGCAAGCAACCAACCGGCAGACCTCTTTATTAAGTGCTTTTGCCCTTATAAAGATCTTATAATCTTTCCCATCCTTACTACGCAACAAAGGCACCAACGGCACATATATATATAAATACATCAACAACCCTAGAGCACCCTACACTATGTTCTAACCCCTTTTCCATTTATTTTTACTCTATTTTTAAGTATACGCATATATATATAACAATTTAATTTCCCCTTTGCTTTTTACCCCTTACATTTTATTACTATGCTATATTTATCTTAAAAATCCTTATCCCCTAAATCAAGCAACCTAAATCAAACTAATATAGCTAATCCCAGCAGTTTAAATAACCCTTTAGTCAAAGAAACAAAAACCCTAATATTTAATTACAATGTTTAGCAGCTTATTTTAATATTAAGCAATCTTCTAGCAAAAACTAAAATCTCCTAGGCAATATAACCCTTACTTAACGCCTGCCTTTAGTATAAAAAAATATAGTTAAGCGCTAGTTAAATATACTTATATATAATAGTCGCTAAAGCAATTACCACTTACCTTAAATAATGCAATAATAACCTCTTCTACTATTTTTATAAAGATTTTAGTAAATAAACCGCCAATATATTCAACGCCGTCTCCTTTAACCTTTACTATAACCTTAAGCAAATCTTTTATTAAAATAAAGTTTATATTAAGCAAAATAACACTCCTATCAAACTATATTTAGTAACCCTTGCTATTTATAAAAAACCCCTTAAATAAAACCTAGTTAAGCTTTATAACTAAAAACTTAACCCAAAGTTACGCGCTTATAAATAATAGCAAAGCATCTTGCTACCAAAACCTCTTTAACCTCTATAATAAGAGAAAGCGCCTTAGCAAAAGCTTTAGATTTATTAAAAGAAACCCTAGCAAAAACAATTAAATGGCATACAACAAACCATTAAAAAACCCTTAGCATACTCCCAAGTTAAAAAAGCTTTAAAGAGTAGCTTGTAACAAAGCCCCTTGCTATTATTGCCTTTGTTACAATTGCAACAAAACCCCTTGCAACCGCTATCTTTACTATATATACAATAAACCATACAACGCCTAT
Source organism: Dendrostoma leiphaemia (assembly GCA_026120015.1). NCBI lineage: Eukaryota > Fungi > Ascomycota > Sordariomycetes > Diaporthales > Erythrogloeaceae > Dendrostoma > Dendrostoma leiphaemia. Next base: position 108,709 of record JALRMF010000050.1, read on the forward strand.
AATAAAACCCTTTAATAGTGCCCTCTTAGTTATACTTACAATAAAACCCCTCAAAGTTGCCTTTAAAATAAGGCTCTTCTGCGTTAATTTTAATAAACTATACAATAAAACCGCAATCATTGCCCCCTAATCATCTACGTATATTATACAATACCTTATTCTCAATATTAAAACTGCTTATATACTGTTATAATCTTTAGCAATATAACCTATATAAAACCCTTCCTCTACTTAAGTACTTAAATAATTATATTAATATTTAAACTTTAACCAGCTTTATAAAGATATATAGCCTAGATTAAAAGTATATAGGCAAACTATATAACCTACTAAATAATAAGCTTAAAATCTTCTTTAGTTTTTGCTAGCATGCCTAAATTAAGCCTAGCCAATTTTACACTATTTTTCCAAAGATTTTAACTAACCGCGCTCAATGGTTTTATAAAAGCTATATTATCCATTTTAATATATTTATAAAAGCTTATATTAAAATTAAACGGCACTTTAATATAAAAGTCAACTATCTTTACTATTATATAAACTAAACCTTAATAACCTTTAATAAGATTAAGCAGTAGAATAAAGGAAAAAACCTCTATAAAATCCTTAAGATCTTGCTTAATAAGCTATAACTATGCCAACGTACTTTGAGACTAAATTACGCAAGCAAACAAACACTTAAGATTATAGTAATTAAAGCCTGCTATAAAGTATATAAACTTAAATACGCTTTTTTCAAGCCTGCCGTTACCTGCAAAAAGCTATTTTCCAATCTACGCTTTTTAATCAAAACCTACCTTGCCTATAATCTATAATAGTAATTAACCGCTAACAAAGCAGATAACTAATATTATTTAAACCACCGCTATAATAATAACCGTAGCAAAGGTAAAAGCTTCTGCGGCAGCCCTTATAGCGGCTTCTATCCGCGTAACAGCTTTCAAAGCTATAATAGCAACCACTATAACAACCGCCTTCCTTAGTAGCGTATGCTATAAAAGAAAAAGTACTACATATATAGCAAAAAAGATTGTTAGTTAATAAAATACTCCTAAGAGGAACGCAACCAATTATGTAACCAATTTATTATCAACTGCTAATTTAATAACAACAACCCTAACAGCTTCAAAATATACCTAGTAAGTTACAAAGGTAATAAAGCAAACTAAATATAGCTAAAAGACAAGGTCAACGACAATGACAAAGACTATAAAAAAAAGACTAAAGCCTTTACTTAGCTTGTAAACCAAGGCTTTCTATACCGCCTTACTAGCAACAATGTTTATTTTGCTAATGACTCTAATATAAACGCTATATAATTCCTTATCAAAGACTGCTATACTTAGTTATAATTTCAAAGCATATTACTTAATATAAGTGCTGCAAAAGTATTTATAGCTAAAAAGGAGCAATTTCTTGCCCTATAATGAAAAGACTCTTCTATTTAGCTTAATAAGTCAATAGTAAAATAAGCCTCAATTAAATTTAGCAAAAGATTAATAACAAACTTAATTAAAATTATCGCCGTTAATACTTTAATCAGGCGCATTAACTTTTACATACTAAACACTCTAACGCCCTTTTTACTTTGCCTTATAAATATAAACCGCCTATGCATTTAATTTAACAATCTAACAAACTAACTTATCTATAACAACAAAACTATCCCTATTATACGCAAATAAAGCCACCTATGGTTCTTTTTAAGTAAGGAGAAATAGGCAGGCGTCTTTCTTACGAAAACAAAGCTACAACGCCTTCATTGTCGCTTTGGCTACCTAGCAACGTATTGACTTTATTAGCTGCTTAAAAAGGCTGGTTATAATAACGTTGATAAAAATATACTATAGTTAATTGAAAAGTTCTATTACTATTGCCAATTATATAGCAACGCCCCCCAGCGCTTTAAATTTACCTTAAAAGATAACTGTAAGTTTAATTATAAAATCCTCGCAAACGTTATATATCTTAAAAGTCGCCCTATTCTTTACATTTTAAACTCCTTAACAACTTTCTACAATAGCTATTTTCTTTTATCTTTATTAGCTAAAAACACTTAGAAAGCCTTATGCTTACTATAGATTAATACTTATTAAAAACCTCTTAATGTAATTATATACAACGCTAACATTAATTTTGCCTTTATAAAATTTAAATTAAAAGCTAAGCTAATAGAAATTATATATAAACAAGTCTTTATTAAAGCCCACTAGTTAATTAGCAAGCTAAAACAATACTATACTTTACTTTGACAAGCCTTTAATATCTTATATAATAAGCTTTATAATACAACATCTAACAAAACAATCTTATAAATAGCCCTTAAGGCTATTAACAATATTATTAAGCCTTATAAGCTTGTTTTTACCCTTTTTGTTTTTAGCGCATACCCTTATATAATAACTAATTTAGCTTTATTACTATTAACTGTTAAAAGAGCTAAAGCGGTATAAAAGGCTATAAAGACATTATACAAAACAGTAGCTAAGCGCTAAGTAAAAGGCGCCCTTAATACTTAAAATAAATTATTTATTGCAAATATACTTAAGCTTTTACTTTAAAGTAAAGTATAAGTTTAGCAAGAGAAAAACAGCTAGCAAAGGCCTTATAAGATCACAGCCGTTAATAATTATAATATTACCCTTAAGATGCCCAATGAGCCTGCTACCTTTAAATTAACTGTTTTCCAACCCTACTATTACAACCCTAATACCTTTATTTTTCCTTTTTCCCTAGCAACCATTTATTACAACTTTGATACCAACGCTCCTCTTCTTTCTTTGGCAATCAACAATAAAGACCACTAGTTTTTTAATAACGCTGCTAATGTTGTTAATGCCGTTAGCGATATAATTATAATTGTTACAAAGCTTAAGTAAAGAGAACGACCTTTTAGCTTAAAAAACAAGCTAGCTAGCGCCTTTCTAACGAGGAAAGAAAAGGACGACTATAACTTTACCGTTAAGTTAAGGAATAATAGCATTATAACAACCCTAGGCAAGCTGTTTAAAGCGTTTAACGCCTAAGAGGTAAATAACCTTGTTGGCTATAGCATTTTTAGCTTTAAACGCTATAGCAAAGCTAGACATAATAGCCACCGCATCTTTAAAGCCTATATAGTATAAAAAGTCAAGGGCAAAACCACCAAGCCCTATAAAAAGTTATGCTTAGTTATATAAGGCTATAATAATAAAAAGAAAGCATTTATTTTAACGCAGTCTTTTACGATTCAACGTGTTAGCCAGCGGTTAATTTTAGCCTTTGCCCCATTACTATTGCAAAGCAGCATAACGCTATTATTACACAATATTACCTAAGCATACCTATAATTATAAACTAAACTTATATATACTATACTAGCTGCTGTTCCAGCTGCTTTATAGACTAAATACCCCTAAAACACTATTATTAAAGTAATTAAACTACTTTACAACATTGCCAAAGCAGGCGTTCACTAATTTACTACGTATTAAAGCTACTACTAAGAAAAGCTTAATATATTAACCTTAACTTATAACCTATGCTTTTTAATTACTAATAAACCTTTAAAAACTTTTAGTCTTATTAGTATGCAAATTAATAATACTCTTATTTTAGCTATGTTAGCTTTTTTAGCACTAAAAGACTAAAAGTTGCAAAAAGCCTAGTTTAAAGCTAAGGCTAAAATCTTCCTTTCCCCTAATACTGCTTTAGATTTCAACAGCGCTACGTTAATAATAAATAAAATTAAGCTAAACCTAAAGCAAAAGAGTCAAAGCACTAAAATTATTTTTATTAATCTCAAGTTAGCTAACTAGGCTTAATAATATATAAAGCAATGTGCTTATAGTGTTTATATTGCCTTAATTTGCTAACTAAAAGCCTTTTTTAACCTATCTATTGCTGCCTAAATTTAAGACCTTAATAAAGGTAATTATATAAAGCTTAATAATTGCCTATAATAGCAACTTAGTAATTTAGCAAAAGGGCTATAATATATTTCTTTTAATCTAGCAACGGCTAAGCTTTTTGCATTTGCTAACAGCTCCCTAGCTAGTAATAAAGATTTAAGCTTTTAAATTAGGTTTATTTTAGCGATTAGAAATAAGACTAATATTAACGGTTAATTTATGTTGACGAGAAACCTTGTGCACTAGAGTTTCACTAAGTGCAAAAGGGTTACTCAGAGCTCTCTAGCGTCAAAGATCTATAAGACCATTAACGCTTTTAATATCAATTTCTTAATAAAAACAACACTCTGCCTAATAACCAATAAACTTAGCCTTTCTATAATACTCTTAGTTATTTATATAAACTTATATTTTTTATATAAGTGCCTAGTTAAATTAAGTATAATTAAGGAAAAAAGGCTAATAATTAATATAATAGCTTTATGTTAATTATACAAACGGCGCAAGATTATAAAGGTATAATAGGTTAATAGCAACGACAACCCCGCCGACGCTATAATAAAGGCTATACTAAATAAAGCGTTAAAACGCCTAGTTAACAATAATAAGTTAACAATATAAGTAAAGAGTTTTGTTTAAAGGCCTATAAACTAAGCAACAAGTATGTTTCCTTTGTACGGTACGACTGTCACTTATTTCTTTCCTATTTGAGCAACTAGTTGCCTACGGCTTAAGTTTTAGACCAATCTTTCAAAGTATACAACGAGGGTTTACGAGCCGATATAAAAGACTGCCAGTATAGGTTGATAGCTATAGCAATAGCCTAATCTGCCTTAGACCAAAGGCATATGGCCACTAGAAGAAACCAGCTGGCCAACTGGCTAGCCGGGCCGATACGGCCCGACGGCAATTGGAAGGGACCGTACGCGTGTACGCCTAATCCCTTTGGCGTACGACGATAGTTTCCCTTTCGTTCCTTTTGCCAGACATTATCAACAACTATAGCAAATACACTCGTTTTCACCCCCCCCATTCAGACCTCTTCGTATACGGAGATTGACTTACCAACAGATGTTGACAACGGGTAGTAACAAGCAGCAAACATGAGTGGAATTTTGCCGGCCTGTATGCCGCATCCAGCTTTCTCCTCTTCAATGGTTGGAATGGCGTCTCGAGAATCATATCCGGATGAACCCTCATCTGGTCTCGGGAATCGCGGTCTCATTGGCGTCTTTTCTCCTTCCGTATGTTCTTTCTTGGTCCCCATCTTCGCCTCCTGGCCTCTTAGCACCTTGTTTCTCGTCCCGCTCGCTCATTCTTGACTTCCTCTCGCGAGTCTCAAGAAACGCAATGCGTGTTGGGCAACCTGACTCCGCAGCATTTCCACGAACCTGGGACAGCCGCTCATTCGCACCGCTACGAGTGACTCTCCACCCGACGAGAGGCCTTCTGCAGGCGCAGAAGATCGGGAGATCCAAAAGATGATGTTCTCCCAGAAAATCATGCGGCGGCCCTCGTCTTGGCAGCCACGGACTCCTGCCACTCAGCCATCGTGATCTCCTGAATGTCATCGTCATCGTCTTCCGGCTCAACTTGAGCGTCGGGGCCCTGAGCGCCACCGAAGATCCAAGCATACCATTGTCGATACTGAGGGACCGCCTTCATGGCGTCCCGAATATCTTCCCTTTGCACTGTTGTCGATCCGACAAACTCCCTGATCTCCGTCAGCAGACTTGTCAGCCTCTCTGGCGAGGCCTGACGGGGAAAGTCGTTGCCACACTCGATCCAAATTTGTCGAAGAGCCACGCGGACTTCAGGAAGCCTATCCCGAATGCGGGCCAAATTCCGCATCTCTGCTCTGTCAGTTGAGGACTTTGCGCCTCCCGTAGCATTCGCGAATGGAAACAGCCATTTGTTCCAAGCCGCGTACTTGGGAGTTCTCGCAAGTATTCCCTTGATCTCATCTTGCAGTGTATCTACCCATTCAGCCAAGCCCCATTCGTGTGCCTTCAACGTGACCCTCATCTTGTTCAGCAGTGCAGCCCAAGAACCATGTTGGTCGTCCAACAACCGAGGAAAGCCATTGCCAGACTCTGTCCAAATATGATCGAGGGCCTGATGGAGGGGAACTATCGCGTCAAGACGATCAAATGGTAGTTCCTGAGGGCCCTCCGTACCCTCAATCTGGACAGACGCAACAGGCACAGGGCCAGTTGCAGGTGCCGGCAACGGCTCGCCAGCTTGACGCGGACTCGACGGCGGAGTCAGCGACGCAAGCCAATTTTGGATACCACTGTGAGACTTTAGCGCAGCAATGGTGTGGAAAACCCGTACCATTTCCTGATGGGAGATGAGCTTGTGGCACGTAGTATGGCATGGCCAACACAAATCCACCGTGGCTTTTCTCTGCCCGCTGGTAAATCTGTCTTTGAATGCCTTGGTGATTGACTGGGGGAATACGTGGTGTCTCGTAGTTAGGCTGCTGCGGTTGCAAAGCTCGCAAATGCCGGCTTTGCCTTCATGCGCACGAGTCGCTGCCTTCCCGACCTTGCGGGCCTCCTTGAGGGTGGGAAGCTTCTTGACTATGGGAAGCAACTTGAGAGCCTCTCTGCGGAGTGCCTTGCGGGCCTTCTTGGTAAGACGAGGTTCAGAAGGGGGCCAAATTCTTCTTCCATGGCGCAGTCCTGCACTTGCTGCTGCCCCGTATCTCTCACGGCTTTCCTCAGCTGCTGCGAGGCCAAGTTCTGCACTTGCGGCGGCCCCGTATCTCTCCAGGGCTTCTCGATCCCCCCTGGCGGACGCGACCAGGTCGTTCCACCTCCCTCCACTGAAAGAAGGTGTGGGTGGCTGCTGCGACGAGGTGATGATCTTGAGCTCGGGTAATGGAAGCTGCTGAAGCCTGCTGAAATGCGCTCTCCGCTCCTCCTCAACGCCGGCGGCCAAAGCCTTCCACTTCTCGTCGCGGAACGAGTCTATGAATGGCTTCCTCACACCCGCGGCGTTGTCTGAAGAAAAGGAGACTTGCGGGGGCGTCTTGGGCTTAGCTGCGAAGTCTGGGGCTTCTCCGCTTCCAGGGAGACACACGACTGCCTTCGCGGGGATTTTGCCGTTCCACAGCTCCTCGGCGTGAAATGTAGAAATGTGCTGGTTTGCATCAGTGAAACTACATGCAGGAGCTTGAACGAATGCATCGTTGCTCTTGCCGTGAAGGTCGCCACTGGCTTCGGCAAACAGAGGGATGTAGGAGGATGTCGCAGCGCGTAGAGGACCTGTGGGAGGACAGGCATTGTCAGGCTTGGTAGGCAGACTAGAGAATCAAATATGTTAGCCATTGTTGGAAGCAAAAGAATATGATGGCTTGTAATATTGGATTGGAACGTTTAGTGCTACTCCCTGGTCGAGAATACGCATGTCTGTTGTGCGTGTAGTCGAAAAGACCATGTGATGTTCGCAATCGAGGTTGCGCGCAACACCCTGACGTGAAGGAACCGACGCCGACGAAGCACTCCTCGCCAGCAGAAACCCTACTCACGTGTTGAAATCGAAAGGCTCCATCGTAAAGGTGCGGGCCACAGCTTCATAGACTTCGAATTTGACGGATGTCGTTGCTCGCATTGGCGGAGTCGTGGCAGCGCAGGTAGTGGACTGGGAAGGGAGGCAAGACGTCAACAAACGTTCGCTCAGCAGATGAAAAGTTCCGATGGTCTCAGTGAAACGGTCGCGCAGGCAGAAGAAACCTTTGGATTCTGCTCGAGGCTGCCAGTGGTAAACAATGGTGGGCAGTGCCTGAAGGTAACGAGGTGGGAGGGGGAGGCAGAAGGCAGGAGCCAACACATGGCCCTGGGACTGCTGCTTCTAGCCTGGTAACCCTGCGCTGGACAGTAACTATTCACTGGGCCCTGAGGTGCGCACTGGTTGACAAAATTGAATAGATTTCTAGTGAGCTTGCAGCCCACTACGCCCAGCTGCTTGGTTGTGTCTCTTTCATATGGTACACCCCACCCTTGAGTCTACCTCGTAAATAACAAATCAAGCCCGAGTCTGTGAAATTTGGATGTCCGACTCACAGCCCTGCATTCTTGAGGATATGAAGCTCTAAACGAGGTCATGACACCAAATTTGGACAACCGGGCCGTCCTCCTCTACTCTGAATCTTTTCACAAGGCAAGAAACAATCTCATGGAGGACCGTGATTATCAGAGATACATCGACCAAGCCTTGGGCATCTGTAGGTTGGACCTTGAGGCTTGGATGCACTTGAGGTCAAAGACTCGCACGTCAACGTATGAAAGTGAGAATTTTCTTGTTCATTGCTCATATCAGCCTTCCCTTGCCTTGTGCCAAGTTTTGATAGAGTTGAGCTGGTGTAGAGACGACCCCCTGCGTATATACTCCATCCTGTCTACGTCATGACTAATGCCCCATCCCTTGACAACCTTACGTCCGAAAATGATGTTGCTGCTTGCCGTGACGGAGAGAGATGCTGATGTCGCCTAAACGCCGTGACGCACTGGAAAGAGACGACCTGTATGAGTAAGGGAGAGTGGGAAACGGAATATGAAGAACCACAACGCCCTTTCGTGAACTCCGAACGATGAAAAGAAAATGTCCTGCCTGCCTCCGCATATGCTGTGTCCACACAGGCTGTGGCCCATACTTCCATTGCAATCTCGTGTCGACTCTGTGGGTTCTTTCTTCTAGGCTCATCTCCTGAAGTCAAGACTTCCCCTCACACTACCTCCATCAAGGCTCGGGCGGATCGAACTGCTGGAGCTTCTTCGCCTCCGAGCCCTCTGTTCCCCCGGGTCCGTAGGATTGAGGCCCGATGACCGTGCAAAAAGGTTCAGGATATCGGTGAGCGATATCACACCGGTCAGCTTCCCGGACAGGTGCGCTCCAGGCAGTGCCGCAGCCGGAACGGAAGAGGACGGTGAAAACATCCCCGTGGTCAGAGGAAGAGGCGAGGATGGCGCAGATGATTGATTCGCATTGGGTGATGCGGCAGTTGTGGATATGGAGGGCGAGGAGCTTGCGATGTTACTGCTACTGCCGTTGTTGCCGCCCGCGTTCGTAGTCGTGGCACCAGCAGTCGAGCTCTGCATGGCCGTCGCGCTGCCACCACCGCTGACAGTGCTCGTCGTTGCGCCTACGGGTCCCAAAAGTGGTGTGGCAGGTGCGCTGGGGCTGGGAGAGGCGCTCTCGACGACCCACATCCTGTGTGATTTGGTTGCGACTAGCTTTGCCACGGTGTGCGCAAGGGTCGAGTAGGGGTTGACGTAGAATACTGGCACAGAGTCCCGACCCTTTTCCATACCGCGCTCAGAGAGGATGACCGTGATAAAGTGCATGCAAGTCTGCTGAAGGAGGGGCATAGAGGCCGCGGACGTGAGGAGGCGGATGTCGGCAGCAGAGATGTTGCCTACCACGTTGCTGCCATTGTCGACTACGGCAAGAGAAGTAAGCCCTTCATTCGACATGAGGACGAGGGCCTCTGCGAGTGGTGCGTCGGCGCTATCAGAGCATTAGTAAGCTCCAGAACGGTATCACAATGGGAGACAAAACATACTTGATAGAGACAATTTGCTGTGATGCAATCCGCAGATCTCTTACCAGCACAGGATACAGCCGGTCAATGACTGGAAAGTTGACACTCTCATGCCAGAAGAACTCCAACACTTTGAGTTGACTCAACACGCCCACCGTCTCCCCGTCGGGTGTCGTGACCAGAATCCGATGTATGCCACTCCCAAACACCTCAATGGCCCCAGGGAGGAAGTCCTCCGGCGACAAGGACACGAGCTGTTCTTGCCGGCATATCGGCTGTATGTCCCGCAGCGGAATCGCCTCCCTGTCCTGAGCACGCTTCGCAATGCTGTCGAACAGTTGCACATGCTCCTCCTCCGGCTTGGCCAGTCCGACAACCACCAGTAGGTACGCATTCAAGTCTCTGTAGTCGAAGGTCGCTACAGGCTTCTTGAGCGGGCCGTCCTTGATCAGCACGCAATTTCCAGCAATGTTTCCCTTCACCAGGGTCATGGTGGCCTCCTCGACGCTGCTCTCCAGATCAACCCACTGCACCTGGTCCGTGTTGAGACTGACCAGCTCGCCCAGCTGGACATCGCGCCAATCGCGGCCTGCGAAGCGGGGGTTAGGGTGCCGCGAGGCAGGGGGGTGGGCCATGAGCTCTTGCACGGCGGCCTGGGTGAAGCTGGGGTGCCGTGTGGTTCGTGGGGAGGAGGGAGTGTGGTTGTGGCGCAGGTTTTCGGCGAAGCTGGAGCGGTGGGAGTGGATGGAGGAGGACTTGTGTAGCGAGGAGCTGGAGGGAGAGCGCTGCGGGAGGCCGGGGTGCTGGTTGGGCGAGGTCGAGAAGGAGCTCATCGCCGGGTGTGCAAGCTTGTCGAGGCTCGTGGTGGAGGAGAAGGGGGAGGAGGAGGAGGATTGCTTCTGTTTGCCTGGCATTTGCTGGTCCATCTTGAGGAGGCGATACCCGCGAAAGGACTGACTGTCGAGACAGCTGAAGGCGGGCAGTCTGAAGTATTGTCACGAGACGCGGTTCGAGAGGAACGGGGCGCGGAATCGCGTGATCGTCGTATAATGCAAGTGATAGATATGGCAACAGGTCAGGTCGGATGCAAGGAGTACTGGTGTTCTGGAGGCGAAAGTCGGATGCGGTCAATTGGAAAAGGCAGCGGAGGTAGCACAGGCCAAGATTAGCCCTGGCGTGAGGGTAGAAGTACAAGTGGAAGTGCAGGTGGAAGTGGCAGTGGAGTGGGGTGGTGAGATAGAAGCTCCCGTTTTTGGCGGAGACAAATGACCACATTGGCACCCATGATGAATCTGAGGGGGTGGAGGAGGGGCAGCGGATGCTTGCCCCCCCCCCCCCCCGGAACCATTTGCTCCCTTTCCCTCCCTGACTGCCAGATTTGGCCTCTTCGTCTCGCCATTTCCAAGGGGCAAACTTGTACGGATGCTCCTTCCTACCTGACTCAAATGCAATTCTGCACGTCTGCAGTCACCAGATCCTCGAAATTACAATTGTGATACTGCTGGAAACAACGAGAACTGATATCGAGCCCAGTCAGACCCCAGTCAGAGCCCAGTCAGGCCCCTGCGCAGCGCTCTGGCAGTCTGGTGATGTGAACGCACTGCTCCGGAGCATCGGCCCTCGACATGCTTGGCTCATCTCCTCGCATTGCTTCTGTTTCTGTGCAGTACAACGGCTCGCAGGTAAGCCTGCCGCTTCGACCATTTTTGAATGGCTCATGAGGACATCGGCACGCAGTGCATAGTTCGAAGAAAAGTGGTGTCAAGACCTGCGACACTACCGCGGCCTGCGTGAACCGGCTGCATGCGATGTCGATCGGCTCAGATCTTTATCATACAGAGAGAGTACTGTGAGTACCCAGGTACCGATTTCTACTCCTCCTCTGGCCAGCACACGACGAGTCCCGAGTAAATACAAAAGTACATTGCTGGTCAACTTTGCGTAAAGTCCAGTGCGTCCCTTATTTGCCGGACTTTCGTACTGCGATTGTTCATGTGGGTAACAGCGAGGAGTGACAAAGCAATGAACGATCATGGGCGTATATCTGGGGCCAACCGTCAGAGAGACCTGAACCGTTGCAATGGTGTTTTGTGTACACACATGTGCGTGCAGGTCGTTACACAAGACCTCAATGCCCGATAAATACTGCACGCTGGCTTCCTCACTCCTGCAAGTGCCTTCTGCCAGTTTGGCATTGTGCAAGGCCACTTATGTCGCGTCAAGAAAATCGAGGTCTCCTGTTCCAACCAGTTCAAATAAATTGAGCCACTCCCAGACAGAGGGGGACACTCTTTGGTCAGACACCCCACCACCTGATAAGCTGTATTGCTAATGTACAAGTACAGTACTTTCCGAGTGTACCATGTAAGAGGAAGATTGCGGATGTGAGAGTCCCTGCAAGTGACTGCATCCCTCGAATGGGAAATGGATATTGAACATTTTCATGACCAACGGCATACGTGTGCGGAGGCACGCTTCGTAGGCGTGGGCGAGCGTGGAATAAAGAAAGTGACTTACACGTCTTTGTCCCGTGAAAGAGCACTGGAGCAAGTAAGCACATGTGTCTGTCGACAAGGATCAAGTGCTGGGCAATCATGCAAGGGTTGACCAGTCTTAGCTCCAGGGCGGGCATAACCCTGGAAATGCACCGTCGCGGCAGAGAAAACCCCAAGCTGGCCAATTGCCAATGGCCCCTGCCCAACCATTCATTCACCCGCAGCAGTTGAAAGTGCAAGCATCTGTTATCCTGGGCCGCTCCCCCTCAGTCCATAACTCAGGCCCCGCGACTGGCCGTGTCTATTTTTTTTTTCTGACTGCAACTCTACAACCAGTGCTGACAGTTCAAACTGCGAACTGAATCTCTTTTCGTACAACGCGTCACGTCCTCTTCTTTCATCGCTTTTTACAAGCATCACCTCACCTCTTCCTGCTGTGTGTGTTCCCTTCCTTGACTTGTTATTCCTTGTACGAGGAACAAGCAAGTCTTGGGCGTTGCGGAATCGCGGCGCTTGACTTAGAACAAGGCCTCCGCTCCCACCCTCTTGACGCGGGGCCTTTTCCCACAACACCACCACAACAAGAAGCCACCTCACAACGCCCGCGTCCTCGCAACCCTCCGGATCACCACCTATCCTTTCGCTGCTCGGGTCGACACGTTGCGCGCTGCGGCGCTAGCCACTTCTCGTGCGCCTGCTTCGAAATCCCTCCATCCTCGACTCGCGCCCACCTTTCGCAATCGTCGTCTTTCCTACTTCCTACGTTATAACTTTCAAGATGTCGATGCTCCCGCCAGAGATCACGGCCGAGCTGGGCCAGCTCATCCAGGGCCTTCAGTCTCCCAATAATGACATTCGCACTCAGGCCGAGGAGGCTCTGGCCAACAACTGGACAAACACGCGCCCCGAGGTCCTGCTGATGGGCCTGGCCGAACACGTTGCGGGGTCACAGGATACCCAAGTCCGATCCTTCGCTGCCGTCATCTTCCGGAGAATAGCATCCAAGACGAGGAAGAATGAGCAAGGGCAGGTTGTCGAAATGTTCGTCTCCCTCGCAAAGGAGCACGCTGTTGTGATAAGACAGAAGTTGCTCGAGTGCTTGGTCAACGAGGCGGATAAGTCAGTCAGGAACAAGATCAGCGACGCTGTCGCTGAAGTAGCAAGACAGTACTCAGATATCGGTGCGCCATTCTGCTCACTACCTGGAGAGACCGTGTTGATCACCTTTGCTAATTCGCTACTAGACGAGCCGTGGCCTGAATTGCTCACCGTCCTTTTCCAATTAAGCATTGCCGATGATGCTGGGAAGCGCGAATCCGCCTTCCGCGTCTTCAATACCACCCCAGGCATCATCGAGAAGCAGCACGAAGAAGCCGTTGCTCAGGCGTTCACCAAGGGCTTCAAGGACCCCGAGGTCGGCGTATGTTAATCTCGCAAGCCATGATCGCCCTTGACCCAGGCTAATATCGCTTTCTAGGTCCGTCTGGCGGCTATGGAGGCGTTTGCCTCCTTTTTCCGAAGCCTGAGCAAGAAGAGGCAACAGAAGTACTACGCGCTCGTTCCCGAAGTCCTCAATATCCTTCCTCCGATCAAGGAGAAGCGTGACTCGGACGAGCTGAGCAAGGCTCTGGTCGCGCTGATCGATCTCGCGGAATCATCGCCCAAGATGTTCAAGCCCCTGTTTTCCAGCCTTGTACAATTCAGCATCTCCGTCATCCAGGACAAGGAGCTCAGCGAAATCTGCCGTCAGAATGCGCTCGAGCTCATGGCTACGTTTGCCGATTATGCCCCATCGATGTGCAAGAAGGATCCCAGTTTTACAAACGACATGATCACGCAGTGCCTCAGTCTGATGACGGATCTTGGCGACGACGATGACGTTCAAGAGTGGCTTGAAGCTGATGATGTACGTTCCCTATCGCATCGGCATTGCTCTGCATTTGACATTGCTAACCCATTGTAGCTCGACCAAGACGAGAGCGATCAGAATCATGTTGCCGGAGAGCAGTGCATGGATCGCCTTGCCAACAAACTGGGCGGTCTGACGATTCTGCAGCCGACGTTCAACTGGTTGCCTCGCATGATGCAGTCCCAGTCTTGGTCCGACAAGCATGCCGCTCTGATGGCCATCTCAGCCATCTCCGAGGGATGCCGGGAGCAGATGGTTGGGGAGCTGCAGCAGGTCCTGGACCTGGTCGTACCGGCTTTGGGAGACCAACACCCCCGCGTCCGATGGGCAGGCTGCAACGCCCTGGGTCAGATGAGCACGGACTTCGCCCCCACGATGCAAAAGGAGTATTATGATGTTATTCTCAAGGCCATCATTCCTGTTCTTGACTCGCCCGAGCCGCGAGTCAAGTCGCACGCCGCTGCCGCCCTCGTCAATTTCTGCGAGGAGGCCGAGAAGACCACCCTGGAACCCTACCTCGACGAGCTCCTCTCGTCACTCTACCGCCTGCTCCAGTTCGACAAGCGATACGTCCAAGAGCAAGCCCTGTCCACGATTGCCACGATTGCTGATGCCGCCGAAGCTGCGTTTGGCAAGTACTATGATTCCTTGATGCCATTGCTCTTCAACGTCCTTCAGCTGCCGATCGACAAGGACAACCGCCTCCTCAAGGCCAAGGCTATGGAGTGTGCTACACTCATTGGCCTTGCTGTTGGCAAGGAACGCTTGGGCGCCGACGCCATGAAGCTGGTCCAGCTTCTAGCTCACATCCAGACGAGCGTGACGGACGCCGATGACCCCCAGGCACAATATCTCATGCACTGCTGGGGCCGAATGTGCCGTGTGTTGGGACCCGAGTTCCTTCCGTTCCTGCCAAACGTCATGCCACCACTACTAGAGCTTGCGAAGGCAAATGCCGACATCCAGCTTCTCGAGGATGACGATCAGGTTGAAGCGCTGCAGAACGAAGATGGCTGGGAGCTCGTCCCAATCAAGGGCAAGATGATCGGCATCAAGACGAGCACTATGGACGATAAGCACATGGCCATCGAACTTCTTGTTGTGTACGCTCAAGTTCTCGAGGGCAACTTCGCCCCCTACGTGGCCGAGGTCATGGAGAAGATTGCCATTCCTGGCCTTGCTTTCTTCTTCCACGACCCAGTCAGGTACATGTCTGCCAAGCTCGTCCCACAGTTGCTGAACTCGTACAAGAAGGCGTATGGCAACCCCTCAGCAGAACTCGGTGGTTTGTGGTCTGGCACGGTCGACAAGCTGCTAGAGGTTCTTACCGCTGAGCCTTCCATAGACACCCTGGCTGAGATGTACCAATGCTTTTACGAGTCCGTTGAGTGCCTGGGTAAGAACTGCCTCACGACGCAGCATATGGATCACTTCGTTCAGTCCGTACAGTCCGCGCTGGAAGACTACAAGGTTCGTGTCGCGCAACGACAGGACGAGACAGCAGGCACAAATCCTGAGGATGTCGAGGACGAGGCCGAGGAGCTCCTCATCGCGATCGAGGATGACCAAACCCTCCTGTCGGACATGAACAAGGCCTTCCACTCCATCTTCAAATACCATGGCTCGTCTTTCCTACGATCTTGGGAGCGTTTGATCTCCACATACGAGGCCTTCCTCAACAACGCTCAAGACCCTACGCAGCGTCAATGGGGACTTTGCATAATGGATGATGTCCTCGAGTACTGCGGACCTGAGTCGATTCACTACGCCAATTACATCATGACACCGCTTCTCGAAGGGTGCCGTGACCCTTCTCCCGCTATTCGGCAAGCTGCTGCTTATGGCATAGGTGTTGCGGCTCAGAAGGGCGGACAAGCTTGGGCACAGTTCCTTGGTGGCTCGGTACCGTCTCTATTCCAGGCTACACAGGTCCCCGATGCACGTAATGAGGACAACGTGTACGCGACCGAGAACGCCTGTGCAGCCATCGCCAAGATCCTGCACTTCAACGCAGGCGCGGTCCCGAATCAAGACGAGATCATCGCTCAATGGATCAACACCCTGCCCGTTACGAACGACGAAGAGGCAGCGCCTTACGCTTACGCATATTTGGCCGAATTAATCTCCAAGTAGGTTCCATCCCCTACTGTGAACCTTCTGCACGATGTCTTTTACCTTCACCGTTTGATTCTCGCATGCTAACTCACATTCCTGCAGACAACATCCTGCCATCGGTCAACAGCCAGACCAGATCTTCAACCACATTGCGAAGGCCCTTGAGGCCCAGACTCTGACCACGCAGACCGCTCAGCGTGTCTGCGCAGCTGCTAAGATGCTCTTGCAGGCCACCAACACTGACCCCACGCCTCTCCTTCAGCAGTTCCCTGCCGATGCCCAGCAGGTCATCATGAGCTACTTCAACTAGAAATCGGAGTACCAGAAGCCGAGTGCTCGCCCATCGACTGCCAAAGTGAGGAGACTTCCATTGTCTCCCTTGGCACTGGGGCTGTAGTGTGGCACGCCAACGCCCTGAGGAAATAGCGGAAATGCCTCCAGCGATCGGTTGATTGCCCTCCAGCGTGAAGGCCTTACTGGCTGAATCTGAAGAGAGAAGACGCCTCTGAATAAGAGCCTTCTGAGGAGAGCGAACATAAGACTCGAATGAATGTGTGGGTGGTTAAGCAATCATCATCGCGGAAAGAAGGAACAACAGACAGACGGTAGTTAGAGCTATGCGAGATACCAAACCAACAAATTTTCTTTGCTTGCATCCATGTCTCTTAACCAAGCCAAGACTGTGATTTCCCTTCCAGTGAGAGCTCGTGGCATGTGATTCGGTCGAGGTATTTTGTCGGCGTTGAACAGAAAGAAAGTAAGCACGGCGCATCTTGTCCCCGTGCGCCGCCTCGCATAGGCTTCGCTGCTCGGTACTGGCCGATCGTCCAAGGTCTGGGAGTACATCGCGCACGGTGGCCGGGGATTCGAGCAGTGAATTCGTCGTGCCCAGCCGTCCCTGATGACAGTGATATCGGAAGGGTCTACGATAATTCAAGTCCGCAAGGCTGAATTGCGCCGGCCGGCCGTTGTTTGAGTTGGTAGCAAGTATTGTGTGGTCTTATAGTACGAACGCCAGGCTCTGGAAGCCTGGCGCGACCCAGTTGTGCTTGGTGGTGATTTTGAACACCAAAAAGCCCCCTGACGTAGGTCTTCGCGAGAACCGACGGGTGCGATAAGCAGACAGACAGCAAATAACGAGAGCCAATGGAGGCAGAGCAGAGCAGACGAGCCGAAGATCTGCATTTGTCTGCTGACACGCCGCGGGCAGTAAAACATATCACTGGGAGAAGGGCATAAGTCTCTCGCCCAGTGATGAGACAGAGCGAAACAAAGGGACCGATTCGCAGCTAGACCGCCAAGGTTCAAAGGGGGACGCCGCGGGACAGCCCCTAATCAGCGAGCGGGCTGGGAGGCGCCGTATTTTGGAGCATGTTGTGCGATTGGCCGAAGCGCGGGGAAATCGTGTGGCTTTGGTGGCCCTGCTTGGCGACGCGTGACGTCTAGTCGAGATGGCTCATCGGGGGAGCGAGGCTTTTCCCTGGGCTGTCCAAGCAGAGTACAGCATAGGGCTGAGTGGGAACGGGAAGGAATATAGGATGGATGACAGCGGCGCGGCTGCTGGATCGTTGAAGCGGGATGTTCTGGAAGATGCTCTCTTCCGGAGCGACAACAACACGCTCTTCTATTTGATGGCCGAAGCCGCATTCTCGCCTTTCTGGGTCGATGTCTCACCGTCACTTGAGCAGCACAGCACCATAGCAGTGAACAAAATAGCGACACAAGGCAGTTGACAACGAGTGAAAACGGCCAGTACGGGATGTAGACTTCGCTTCCCCCCCCCCCCCGGCCCCTTCCGGGAGGTGTTTTCTCTGTCGGCGGACAAAAAAGACTGACAATACACGAACATCAGTACCGGGGAGTCTCTGGTTCTGCGCCCCGAACAAAGGAGCGCCAGTGTTCTTCGCTACGGCGTTCTGTGTATCCACGCTGTGGCAGTTTTGGCAGACACAGTAAGCCGAGGGCTTTTTCTCGCCGTCGAACGCACGACGCAAGACTGACATGTGTGGGTGTTGGGCAGCCATTACAAGTGCTGGCGGACGACAGGCGTTCTCGCGTGGGCCGGGATCCTCTTCACCGCCGGCTTCATAGCGCGCGAGATAGCGGCCTTTGATTTTGGGAACCTAGTAAAGCTCATCGTCAGCACGTGCTTGATGTATGCAGCACCGTACGTCCCCCGCCCCTTTCAGTTTGCAGGAGCGAAGACGCCTCGAGGCACATCGCGCAGATGGCTGGGGTCGAGGCAAGAAGCAGTATAGTAGCTGATACCAGCGAGCAGACCTCTCTACGAGCTGGCCAACTACCAGATCCTCGGTCGCATCCTTTACTATGTTCCGCACCTGTCGCCCATCCATCCGGGCCGCGTCCTGACGACCCTCGCCTTTATCTCGAGCGTGGTTGAGGCGCTCGACGGCAACGGCGCGGCCTACTCTGCGAATAAATCTCTGCCAGAGTCTAAGCAGACAGTCGGCAAGGCTCTCCTCAAGGCGGCGCTGCTCATCCAGATCGTCGTGGTCGTGCTGTTCCTCGCGCTCGCCGCCACCTTCCACCGGCGCGTCACCGCGGCGGGCGTCCGCAGCGCGCGGCTGTCAAGCATCCTGTGGACGCTGTACGCGAGCTCCGCGCTCATCACGGTGCGGACCGTGTACCGCACCGTCGAGTACTTTGGCTTCGCGCAGCTGCACCTGGGGCCCGGCTTCAGCGCGGAGGAGCTCGGCCCCAAAGGTCCGGTATGAGTGGTTCTTTTACGTCTTTGAGGCGACGCTTATGATGTGCAACGCGTTTCTCTGGAGCTTCAGGCAACCGAGAAAGTACCTCCCCAAGAGCACAAAGGTGTATCTGGCGCGCGATGGGGTGACAGAGGTCGAAGGGCCTGGGTATAAGGACACGAGGCCTTTTTGGGTGACGCTCGTGGACCCATTCGATCTCGGTGGACTTATCCGGGGAAGGGACAAGGCAACAAGGTTCTGGGACGAGGACGAGGACCCGCATGGGACGGAGGCCAAAGCTAGTGATGTCGGGGAGAAGAAGGCTGGCGATGCTGGCGAAAGCGCCGCAGTCTGAAAAGCAGGTGGCAAACACGTCGAAACAATGGTGTTGGGGTCTCCAACGAGACTCTGAAGTCCTTCCACCCCTCGGCGTCAGGGCAGCGTGAAGCTTGTCGCGTTGTCCTGGAGGTTGTCGGCTCGTCGCCGTGGCGAGATTGTCAGTCAGACAAGTGTCTGCTGTAGATCCTCCAAGATCATTTCCAGTCCCCATGATGACAGTGGCCATTCGCGAGAGGCGGACGGCGCGAGCTGCTCTTGGGGGATGAAGGAGCAGGTGTGAAGTACGGAGCGTCGAATGTCAGATGGGATTCAGGATTAGGCACGTGGCACGTCGTCGGGATACTGACCGGACCCGAGGACTCAAGTTAGACGTGGCGGAGCCAAGCCAAGGGGATTACTCTGTTGTTATATGGGTGAACATGTATGGGTAAAATCCACACTACCATGGCCGACCATGATGTTTGAGCGTAGATGAAAAATAAAGCCAAATTGCTTCACCACGGTCAAAAAGACTTCGAGGCGCGTCGATCTGACAATGATGATGGTGGTGATGAGATGAGGGCCGATGGGCACATGGGAAGAGGCGCAAGGAGTGAGCAGTTTGGGAATCATCACCAGACGAAAAGGCAAGGGTATCAGAATAGGCCATCGGATTTGACTATGATATGGGAGACCAGAGGAAGCCTTGATGAGATTAAGATCTGATGTGACGAGGCTATGTTGCAGATGTGCGGATCTGATGTAGGTGGATGTCCGGACGTCGTTCAAGTCGAGGCTACTAAAAATAACCTGCGCGGGCATCGTTGCAGGTGAGATTGATGAGAAGAGTGTGGCGTGGTGGAAGGCCTGTTGACATCTTGGGACATCCTTCTGTGGCTCGTCGAACCTGCCCCACACGGCGGTTCCAGGGGGGTCTGGCCCAGTCAACGAGACGCCCCCCGGGCGCTGCTACCTCAGTGCCAAGTTCCTTGTCAATCGTTCAGGTCAGAACCCAAATCCCCAAGGGCAGGGCTGAAGCAACTCCACAGAACATTGTCGTCGTTCGTTTGTCGTGGTCAACATCCCCGGCCTTCCTTCAGCCCCGATTTGACCCATCTCGTCATTTCACCACCAACGCACCAACCCGACTGCGTGGAAACAGCCCCGATCAAGCGACTCCTTCTTCCTTCTCCCGAGATTTAGACAAACACAGGTCTACACGAATCTGGATTCATTTCGTCCTAGACGGGCATCTCCGCTCCTGGTCGAAACGAGCTCTGCCAGGGTGTAACGAAGCACCGGCGCGTGAGAGGACTGCCCGTGTAGTACGACATCGGTCTTGCCCACCACGATCGTGGGCCGTCCAACAAGTGACGGCGCTCAACGGCGAGTGCGGAGTCACACGCACTTTGTACAGGCGGGAAAAGGTCGCCTCCTGAGCACCTGCGCCACCCACTCACCAGAGACGCCCGGCGGGGAAGCAAAGGGACGCCATTGACATCAAAGGTGTCTCAGTCTCATTGTCGGTCCCTTGACTAGAGTCCAGCAACTGTGGAAAATTCGAGACCTCCTCTGTGCTGCCGCTACAACGCAACGTTCCAAGTTCATGAACACGCGCCTAGTTTCACGCCTGACGGTCTGCCAGTCAACACCCTTGAAAGTCAATTAAAGCTATCATCAGCTCGTCGACCACAGCATCATCCCTCTCGTCTTTCCTCTCGGTTAAGTCTCTGTTGTCGGCTGCGAGATCCGGCTCGTCCGCATCAATCTTTGTGTACATCAGCTACCGGCCATGGTGGAAACGACCCACCAATCCACCAGCTCGTCGACGTCGTCCTAGTCTCCTATCTTTCTCCTCCTCTCGCCCGGCACAGTAATCTGTTCAACTGCCGTGGGATCAACCACCTTCCATCTCTTGCCGCCTCACGCCTGCAGTCCTTTGAGCCAATTCTGCGTTGTGGGGGACCGACAGCTTTTGTACCATTTTGCCCTGGAAACATCATCGCGTCCACCTCGGGACTCCAGCCAACTCGTCCGTTTACGAACCGACCTTGGGAGGATCAAATCACTCTCGGCCTTCGATCTGTGTTCCCTGCAGCCCCCTGAGGCCGCTCTGTTGGTGAAGATCTCGTTCCCCACGTTCGCACATACTATACGCAAGTACCGTGTTAGTAGAGCAGGGGCTGTGATTTTGCCCGTTTGACAGCTGCGTCCCAGGGTCCGCTCACTGCGGTCGCTCAGCTCACCCCGCCGAAGTTGTTGGAGATACACCCATCCTGCGACCGTCTCAGCGACCGTTGTGACAACCTGTCAGCAAGCCGCGAGCCACGCAGCCACGGCGGCTCCGAGCTTCTCGGTCCTGTCTCCGCCCTCGGGTGTGTTTCCAGCCAATTCTAGGTTCCCACATTCTTGGGGACTAGCAGGCCCGCCCCTCAATCTGAAGGGACAAGACATACGCAAAAGGACCTCAAGCCGGACTGGTGACAGGGTCCCACCGAAACAACACCAAACTCTAGGCCACGGTCGATTCAAATATTCCGTCAAAGTCACGTTTAGGCCCCGTCAAAAGGCTGCCACTGCCACCACATCTTCTCTGGCCAACTGCACACCATCCGGAACCACCCTGCTCTGCAGCATCTCACGGAACACAACCCCACGCAAGGCCCCAAACAATTTGGCCACCTGTTTTGCCGGCCTCGGATCTCACTGCCTCTTCCTTGTGTACCCATCCTCCCAATTCAGTCACCCCCGCGCCTGGTTGAGTGTGTGTGGAACCTGCCGAATCTGACCGAGCCCAAATCTGACGCTTCTGTCAGACCTCGTCCTATATCTCCTCGCCAGTCCGCAACGGTCACTTGCTGGCATACAGACCCTATACCAGACATGGACAACCCTCTGACGAGGCCGAGTGCCCACAGCTTGCAGAAGCCTTCGGTCTTTGTGAGAGTCGAATTCGGAGTGTCTTGGTCTCCCCAGCATCCTCCTCGAAAACACGGATACGAATACAAGTCTCGCGCCCTACGAGAGAGACTCCCCAACTTTCCTCGGACAGTACCTGCACCAAACACAAATTATCTCGCCTCTGTGCAGCAGTTTCAAGACAGCCAACCACCACCACTCTACTTCCACCATGTACCACAAGAGCCGTGTGGAGCCCGTCAGACACAACAAAGAGAACTCCAGGAAACGCCTCACTTCGACACGCCTGGGCTGCTACCGGCGCCTTATCTCCCCGAGCGGAGTCGATCAAGGCAAATAGAAGCCATACCCGAACCACCGTCCCTTGGACCTTTGCCCTGGGAGGAACGGCGACAATCTCGTGCCGACCGGTCAAGCTCGCCTGGTGATCGACATGAACGAGGAAGTTCAGCACCACCGCCACTGAGCGAGAACAACTGGGATGTTGTGCAGCCAGAGATGAGGAGCCAGACGATGGCGGAAGCGTCGACAGCAAATGCCGCCGCGCGTTGTGGCAGGCCGGATTCAAATGTCTGGAAAGATCTCCCAGAGGTTCCTTCGCGATTCCGACTTGGTGAGGATGGCATGCCATGGGAAGGAACCTGGCAATTCCCTTTGGGCTTCGAGCCATTCCTGGATCCCGACCCCTACCTGCGACCGTCATCGTCCGTGCCATCCCATCATTCATCATCATCAGATCATTCTCGGGAGCAACCACGGGTCCCAGAGCGACAACGCAGGGCCAGCGTCGAGTCAACACCCGCCGCCGCGCCCATCGGGGACGAACCTGAACGGCGGTATGAGCTCGAGGCTCTCGGCCACGCCATGATGACGGTGGACAACGGCTTCGAGAACCAGTGGTGGAACCAGGGCGAGCGCAAGCATCTTGCAGCCGTGCTCCCGCCGCCGGCGACTCGGCAGCAGATGGAAGAGCAGATGGCCCTCGGCTGGGTCGGGGCGCTCCTGCCCGCGGCGGAGCCAGGCGACGACGGCCACAGGCGCTTCAAGGTCTCGAACCCCGAGGCACAGTCAACCGTTTCGCCCGAGAGCTCGACCGGCGCCGGCTGCGGTAATAGTGTGGTCTCGCCCATCTCGAACTTCAGTGTACCCGCTACTCTCAGCAGGACCCTGTCGACACGATCAGACGAGCTGTGGTTTGGTCGTGGCCATAGCGTCGCGAGATACGCTTAGGCTTGGAACATGCAGAATCCTGCTGTACAGACTACGATTCCCACGACTGAGACTAGTCGGTCGGGATTTGGGAAGCGGGCAATATGACATTGGCAGACTCTATCTGTCGTGTACAAATCAAAACATCGATCTTCATCAAGCGCCGCGGGGACTTCTAGGGACGGTTGCAGAGCACACTTTGTTCATGAATTGGGATTTGTTCCTTTCCTACAGGTGCCCTGTGTGGTTTCGGGGGTTATATCCAGAGGCTGAAGCCGCGAAGGTCTTCATGCCGATATTCGTACTCATCTAATGACAATCAACGATCCTGCTGGCGCTCACCTGAAAGAGGACCATGCATCGTTTCAATCACACTTACACAAACTGCTCGCACAAGACACCGGTACTCGTACAGGCTTGCTTTGCATGAATTTTGCCCTCTTCGAACTGAAATTAGACTGATTCAGTGGATATTTCAGACTCCACACGGAGACTCAGGAGACCTTTTTTTACTAATTAGCTTGCTCAACCCCTAACCTTCGCTCTGCGTCCAGCGTTTCCAAACATGTGTCTAATTATCTCGCGCTCGGCGCGCGCGTGTGTGTGCGGCACAGGCACCCACATTAGAAATTTTGGTCTCCGGAACACCGCCGCAGCCATGCGTGCATGGACAGGGAAGCAAAAAGCTCCCAGGCTACGTGCAACATGAAGCTGAGTACTAACTCTGGGCCGGGGTGTAGACAGAGAGGCAAGAACTCATCGTGGGACATGATAGACGAGCTGATAGAATTGAAGCTGATAGTCATCCGACTTTTGCCCCCCCCCCCTAAACCACTCCCCCCCCTCTTCTCACTTCCCCCAACCCCGGGCGGCAAGTCAGGTCGTGGGTGCCGCTTAAAGTATGAAGCGCGCATATGCGATGCTACCGGCACAGCCTCAGACTAATGGACACGTACAGATGAACACCTGTGTGGGGCCCCGAAACAGAAATTGTGTGTGTGTATGTGTGTGGCTTGATTTGGTAGGTTACATATGAGGTTTGGCAATGTTTCGTTTCTGAAGCGTCTCGCTCTCCTGGATCGTGAAACATGGCTTTTCTTCTTAGTTGGTTTAACTACCTAAGTAGGCAGTCCCCCGTCTGCAGTTCAGCGGCACATTCTCTGCCCCATTCCTCCCCTGCATTGATCACAGACTTATACAGGAGCAAAAAAAAAATTAAAAAAAAGGAAGGAAAAAAAAGAGACGACGACGTTTCTTGGTTGATGAGTTTATCTTAGGGTCCGCAGGCCGGACTTGATGAGGCCCAGCCGCTCTGCGCATGCGGGAGGAGAAAGCAACATCTGTCTCTGTGTGAGGAGCACTGGCTCCACCCGCCGGCATGACAAAAAAGAAAAGGGGGGCAAAAAGGGACGTCTGGAAAATGGGCTTTGCGCTTCTGCTCTGGTACTATCCAGGTATCGCCACGTGGAGGCGCAGAAGATGATACCGCTAAAGATACTTGTCGCTGAAAAAAGGAAGAGCAAAAAAAAAAGCAACGCTATGGCGATACGTATAAGTCCACATAGTCCGCCCTGCCGGAGGCTGTGGTACGTAAATCGCCGGTCGGAGCCAAACCACCAGCGAAAGATGCAACAGGGTCAATGACTGGGCTAAGGCCGCCCCGAAAGAGAAAAGAACAAGGGAAATCCAGGAGAAATCTGAAAGTTATATATAGGTTCCAGCTGCTGTTCTGTGTTGTCTTGCTATAACTTTCTCTTCCTCAACTTTGAATTTTCACGAGCGAGGCGCTAGGGTCGGTGAGGCGACGAGGCGAACGAGACTAATCCACCTGGTTCGCGATGGACATCTTGGTATCAATAAGCCCCGACACGTGTGACACTAAGTGGACAGACAATAGTCATCAAATGCGGACCCTGATAGTCCGCAAGTATTGCTTCTCTTGCCTTTTGCCAAAGTGTCGCATGTACAAGCGTATTCATATATGTACCTAGGTATGTAAGTTTAGAAATACGTACCAGTCGAGCTGGAAGGCTGCGTCAGGCAACGTGCAACGCCACACGGCTCCAGGGAGTGCAAGAAGCGCTCTCGGCCCCCAGCAGCTCCTTCGCCGAGTGACACAAGGCAATATGCCGCGTGTGAGCACGGGAGACGGGATGTGCGAATGAACGGCACCGGAATACCGGTGCCTGGGGGAGCTGGTGTCGATCTGGCCGCACCGCAGCAGTCCGAACTGACCGCCAGACACATGGGGCTGTTCCACACATGGGGCGAGATGGCAAGATCTTCCCAAAGCCAACCAAGCCTCTGAGACCTTTTGCTCTGGAGCGTGACCGTGAGCCGAAAGCTTCATTTTGTCGCTGGCTGGATACGGCGACAGCTCCGACGGCACGGAAGCTTGCTTAGCCATATGACAAGGACTTCGTTAGCAGTACAGTATGTCTTAGAAGCCAGTTCCTGTCGGGCCACCCAAGTCATAAGTAAGTTGTCCTTCCTACTTGTGCTAGCTTGATCACAGGCACTGTGCAAGCTGCGAGGGCGAGGCTAGCAAGGAGGAGCATTTACCTCTTCGCGCTCTAACGCAATGCAACCCACAAAGGAACCTCGGCAACAACTGTACTACCGAATAGAACAAGAGCTGTGGCGTGGCCTGGTCCTAGTACCATCAAGTGGAGCCTTACTCATCCAGGTTTGATCTGCTTTGTGAGTCTGCAGACACGCGATTCTATTCTTGTTCAGGCAGCGTTTCCACTTCGGGTAGAAATTCTTTTGATACACCTCTTGGGCAATCAGGCGACACATCGTATGGACTCTTGTACTTGCAGTCCGTTCCAACGGTACCTAGCTAGTGCCAGTGACATACTTGGATTCAAGCTGGGCCCTAGTAGGTGGCGAAAGTGCCGCATGTAGGAGAGGAAGTACGAGCGAGGCAGTAAGGCGGTCACGGACTGACTATACACAATGGTGTTCCTTCCGTTGAGGGAAAAACGTAGGTTCAAACACAAGCTGAATACAGCTTGTCTTCGGAGTGATGCTGTCGTCTTCCCGAGGTCATCTTGGGGGCGAGATGTCGCTCGAACGATGAGCCTGCGCAGAGCGGACCGAGCCATGGCGTACAAATCCTCCGATGGACCAGGCCGAGGCAGACAAGGAATCAGGATCCTTGATCGTCACCGAGCGGGTGAAAAAAAGGTCTTCGCCTCATCGTCTTTGCCGAGATGATCGTCAGCGCGAAGGATTCGGTCGGTGCAGGCGGTGACGGACATGCGCAGGGGCTTTTTGACAACCGCCACTTAGAAGTTGATTTGGTTCTCCACGACAACATAGGGGCCATAATTGCGATGCCCTGCTTCACAGACGACGAGGTCCAGAATGATTTGGTGCACAAGGCCTGCAGAGAAAAGGAAGTCCCAATCTCAGATGCCTGGGCGATGCTCTGGCGCTCTTCGCCCTATGTGGCTTGGCCCAGGCGTGCCAGGCCCCCTCTCATAGCGGCCAGGCAGCCGCATTCTCGGGACGCTGAGTGGTGAACGCTGGGGACCACGCGCTGTGGGTTGCAATCTCTCAGACAGATCGCCAAATCGCGCGTCCGGGCTGACCTTCGGCCGGGTGAGTTCTTGATGCGACCGTTTCGACGTCCCGAGGGGATCCCGAAGTCAATCTCGAAATTACGGAACCCGCAGCGGCTTTGATGTTGGCAATTGTCTTAGTGTGTCAGAAGTGTTCGGTCACACTTCGGAACTCCCTAGCATTATGGTAATCCTACAAGATCCAAGTTTGGAAATGGTATTTGAGAAGTACCGGGACGAAGTGCTGGCTGTGCCAGTTGTCGAACGACAAAATTGGGTCCCGAGGTCGTTGAACTTGCAACGTAGGACGGGTTCCAAATTCATTTTACGCGCGGGAGATCGATCATTAGACGATTCTATTCTTGGGGCAGCATTTGCGTGTGGTCCCATCCGTCCTGATGTCGCTTCACTCTTTGGTTTCACGTCAATCAGCAAAGTATTTATCCCCATTTGGGTGCCGCACCCTGGGCTCAGATGAGAGCATCCTGGGTCTGTCTTGATGGAGAAGACCGAAAATGGCTCATGGTCATTGTGATGGACCAGATCAAGAGACGGGTACCGGCATTTGCTGGAGAAGGCAAGATTTGCTTTTGTGATTCTAGGGCCAAGTCAGCACAATCTTCCAGAGATCGATCTTGAGCCGTAGTGAATGAATCATGCTTGACTCAACCAACCTCAGACGCCAGCTAGAAGCGGGAACGGAATAATGCTTTATCAGCGTGCGATCGAGATTTACTCATAGATTATCCGACGTGTAGCAAGGAATCACTTGATCTTCGTTCACATTTTCCGTCTCCTGGACCAGGTGCTCCGTACGGAGTCTGTTTGCTTGCGACCCAGGGCTAATGGCCGGGGGAGTTGGCCGATTCCACTGAAGCTGAACTAGGGCTCAGTGGCACCATTCGCAGGGGGGAATTGAAGGAGATTTAGGTGCCTGGCCTGGAAGGAGCCCCGGTACCGGTATCGTACTACTGTATCTAGTGTGTGCGAGTGGTGAGGCTTTCTTGATGAGAAGAATTTATAGTAGTCTCTACCAACTGGTACAATGTCCAATATGTCAAAAAGCCTCGATAGCATTTTCCAAGCACTCAAGTAGTGCGCTTTCGATAACACTTAACCCTTCGTGCGCAGAATGGGACCTAAAAGCGATGTTGGTGAGGCATGTTCTCAATGACCCAGAGGACGATTCGAATTCTGGGTACTCCGGGCTGGTACGGCCTGAAAGACAAGTCGACACGCCTTGATACGTCGGTTTGACACAGCCCCCCTTCGCCATCGTTGTATCCCCTTCTCCTTGCCTTCTATAACCTTGTAGCAGCTCATTGAGTACCTAGGTATGCCTGACCGTTACAAAGCCGACGGTGGGTAATTGTGGTAAGGTAATGGGGTGCGAATATCAATGAATCCAGAGCGTTTTCGTCCGCCACAGAGTAACCCAAGTGTACCATACGTTCAGCTTGTCTTGAAAACGAAGAGTATGCAAACATGGAGCATAAGAAAGGGTTTATACATGCAGGTACCGCTACAGTCCGGCGTCTGGCCCACCTTCAACCACGTACCGTAGGGTAGGCGGTTTGTGCGCCTCATACAGTGCTTCAAGTCATGCCATTCACAAACGTCTGAACGACGCTGGGGGCCATGCTCAACAGTCCCCCATGATATGCAGCATGTCACAAATCAACGACCCGTGAACACTTGGGCACGCCCAGGGGCAACATCCTGGTTACTGCACATCCCGATCGGTCTAGGCCACACCTTTCAGCTTCGGTCCTTCATCTTTGGGGCCAATGCATGTTCCTCTTTCAACTTTTCTCAACCTGGAATGTGAGACAGTAACTTTTTCAAGTATTGGGCCGGGTGTCTGCATGATACTGCTGCCTGATTTCGGCTGAGGTTGTTAGATTTCGTGCCAGTGGATACATTATCATGCTCGTGTACAGTAGTCAACGCCGGGGGCGCACTCGCGTAGCTTTCAGCACCGTGGACCTGCCTAGTCGATAGACTGCTTGAAACATCCTTGAACGCTCATCATGGCATTACACAGACGAAACATGTCAGTGAGGGCACATCTCAGAGCCCTGGAGTCGAATGTGCACGAGGATCGGCATAGCAAGCATGTACAGTACAAAACCCTGGTTTTTTTTTATTCTTTTTTTTTTTTTAAGCAATGAGCGACCTCGGGGATACAAATAACCAATCAAAATCGCAATCAGGCCTGTCATGGTGTTAAGCTACGCTACATTAAAGTAACTTTGCTTTATATACATACTTTAACTAGATTTATATTAATTATTTATTTTAGCTACTTATCTTTATATTTTTTATTGTTTTTATATACTAGTTAAAGCCGCTTTAGCATTAAAATTATGAGATTTTACAAATGTTTTTTAATACTTTTTATAGAAAGTAATTGCTTTTATAAAAACCAATCGCCCTTGTAAAGATTAAAAGCTTTTGTAAAGACTAGTCGCTATTGTAAAGACTAGTCGCTATCGATTTACTCACTTACACACTCTCTCCGCCCCTTTTCTTTTCCTTGTCTTTCTCCTTCTCTCCCTTTTTCCCTTATTTTCCTGTCTCTTTATCTTCTTCTCTATTAGTTAGTTAACAGCGATTACTAAAGCAATAAACTTTTGCATAAACTTTAATTTAACAATGGTTAAGATACACTAGGAAATAAGTAGCTAGCTAGCTATATAGCATATTTAAATAATGAGGTTTAAGGGCGCAATATTGAGTTAACGAGGATCTATATTGTGATGTTTGATTAGTTGAATCTTGATGGCGATATGTAGCAATTTGTATCTCATTGTTAAAAAAAAAACCAGGGGTTCGTACTGTATGTAGCTGCTGCCTGACCATTACGCCACTAAATGACTTTTCGGTTACTTTCGACATGCTAAGGCTGGCCCCTTGAAATTTAAAGGATGTTTAGGTTTCCCTCCAATGGGGATATTGTGGCGAGCAGGGCGAGGCGTTGGTCATAGAGAACGGTATATTGTATAAGTCTATTGTATGAAAAAAACAAAGGAAAAACGAGCTCCTAAATAGTAGGGAGCTTTAGAATAGTGGGGCCCATAAAGACCCCTGCTCGCAACACACCCCCTAATTAAACAGCAGTTTAATTATGCTTAATAAACAATAAAGCAGAAAAAACCACAAAAGAAATAAATAATAGCAATTGCCAAACAAACGTTTTAGAGCCCTAGAGTGCTCGCTATATAAGCGCAGCTAATTTTAAGCCTTAGAGGTCATTTCTAAGCTTTCCCTAGACTAACTAAATAAGAATTTTCGCGCACGCCAAATCTATTAAATCACATTACATTATATATAATAGCCCGCTTATTTACCTATGTCTCTGCTTATAAAATATATATTATCTTGCTTTTATATTAATTATAATACTAATAAATAAATAAGGCAATTTTAAGCCTGCCTGCATTATTAGCCCCTTTTTGCTAGTTTTTATACTTTGTTTAGGCTGCCTACGCTTAGCTTAAGCTAAGCGCTTAAATAGCTAATGCTTTAATATTAGCGCTAACTATAGCTAGCGCTGTATATGCTGCGCGCAAAAGCACTTTTATGTATAATTTTCTATCTTATACTGCGCTTTTGCCTTTGTTTACCTTAAGGCTAAGCGCTTTAGCATTAGAAAGTCTATAAGTTTACTGCTCTTTTCTTTCTTTGTTAAATATCTCTTGCTTTCTTTACTTTCTATATACTATATATTAATTAATTTAAGCAATGCTTATGCTGCCTTTAAACTGCTTTTAAATAAATAATTTATGCTGCTTGCTTTATTAGCAAGTTTAGCAAAAATAATAATAATAATAATAATAAGGATAAAGATAAAAAGAAGGAGAAAAAGAAAAAAAAGCAGAAGAAGGAGGAGAAGAAGTAGGAGGAGCAAAAGGACAATAAAAATAAAAATAATAGCGCTGTAGCCTTGTGCGCTAAGCGTATTAAAAAAATTAAAAAGGGCTTAAATGCTTTTATTAACCTGCTCTTTTCTTAGGTTAACAAGTAGGGGAAATAAGCTTGGGAACCCTAAAGTTACCTTAAAGCTCTTAAGCCTTTAATAAGATTTGCTTTTCTATGCTTTTTTTTTAGCAAGCTATATATATTTTATAAGTTTAACAATGCTTAAAAGTGCTTGAACTTTTGCCTTAGGAGGTTTTTAGTAAGCTTATCTGCTGGCATACTCTAAGTTAGCATAAAAAGCATTTAAAATATGCCTTTTCCCTGCTTTTAGCACAGCTATATACTTTATATATTAATATATTAAAGTATAGTGCTAATTTTAGTGCTTTCTCTAACAATTAACCTAATAGTTTATAGGTTATTATTGTATATTTTCCAGGTATTACCCTTTAAATTTAGCTTGATTTTCTTAAAAAAACGCTGTAAAAATATAACTTTTTTAACAGTATATTTAATTTTAAGCAACTCTGCTTTTATAAAAAAAGTCATGATAGTCTTTTAGCGCGCAGCTTTCTAATAAATCAAGCTTTTATAAAGTATAATTATATAGCTTTAGAAAAAGCGCTAGGTTTTTAAGTTATTTGCAAAAAAAGCATTAAATAATATAAAAAGCACTTAAGCTTTAGAGTTTGGCTAGTATTAATAATAAATAACAAGTGTTAAAGTGTTAAAAAGGTATTAAATGCACTAATTAATAGCACTTAAGTATTTTAGACTAAAATTTGTAAAAAACTAAGAGAGCTAAATAATAGCAAAAGTAACATTTGCTTAGATTATAATTCTAAAATAAAGCACTAAATTAACCTTCTCCTAATACTCTTTTACCTCTGCCCTAAAAGCCTACTATTTATTTTTAATAAAAGCGATTTATAAAAGCAGGATAAAAGGTAATATGCTATTATTAAGCTTAAAATATCTAATAACCTTTTTAATATATATATTATATACTAAGAAAAGCTTTTTTAGCGCTTAGTTTCTAATAATGCAGATCTTTAAATACTATTTTGCCGCTCTCTAAACTTTGATTTTATATGCCTTGCAAATCTTATTAATAATTTAGCAAGCAGTAAATATATAGCTTTTGTAATAAAGCACTAAAGAAATATTTATATAAAAGACAATTATAACAGTTTAATGCTTATTTTAAAATAGATAATGCTTTTTCTTGCATTTTTCTATTTTTAGCCTTTTTAAAGTGCTTAAAAACTCTTTATACTAAAGTAAAAAAGCATTCTAAAGATTATATAAAGTATTATATAGCTTTATGCACTTTTCTAGCTTTTTAAACCTATTTAGCAATTTATAAAAAATAGGTTTCTTATATAAAAAGGCGTTAAAAATGCATTAATTATATTAAACTGCTTAATTTCTAAGTTTTTGTAAGCAGCTAAAGCTATAGCAACTTAAAAAGAGTATACTGCTAATATTGCTTTATATATGTTTTACAGCGCGTTTTAAGGCTAAAGGTTTTTTTAAATATAGATTTAAGCTTTTGCCCGCTTAAAGAATCTATTTCAGTTAGGTTTATAAGTAAAGACTTACTTTAAAGAAAGCAGGAAACTGTTAATAGTTGTATAATTAACTTTTTGCTAAGTTTTTTTTAAAGAAGTGTTTGCAGCTTGTTTTATGCTGCTTTTTTAAATAAATCTGCTGTTAAATATCTTTCTAATTTTTTCTAAAACTTTAATAGTAGCTAAAAAAGCTTACTTATATAAGTCCTCTATTTTAGCTAAAGCTTAACCTTAGTTCTCTGCTCCTTTTTGCTTTAAAGTACTATATTAAATATAGTATAGAGCATTGGAAACGGCTAGTCTTCCTTCTTTAGCACTTTTTATTAATTAAGCAAAAGGGCAGAGAAAGCGGATAACTAGTGAGAGCTTATCCCTTGCTTGCCTAGCAAAAGAAATACAAAGTTTATATTGCTCTTTTTCGCTAACTTTTCTTATAGCTAATAGCTTCTTTAAATTAAAAGGGCACTAATCTTTAGTTTTAAAGCTAAAGAGTGCTAAGATAGCTTTACTTTTAATAATAGCAATAAATTAATTTATACTACTATAATATTACTTTAACTCTTTTGCTTAAAAAATAAAGTATATACTATTGGTTATTGCTTGCGTTTAAAACTTTGCATATTTTAAAAAACTTTTAAACCTTTTAAAATAAAGTCTGCTTTGCTTAAGGCAGGTTTTTAACTCTTTAATATATATATTAATAAGTTTGCTTTACTTTTAAAATCTCTTAGTTAAGTGTTTTAAGCTAAGTCCTGCTTTTAAAAGACCTTTAAAGATCTTTTAAGGCTAAAAGGGCTACTCTTTTATAGCTTTCTTTCTTTAGCAGCTTATTGTTACTGCTTTAAATCTATCCTTAAATTAGTAACTAAAGAGGGTTTTAGCTTTATTAAAGCTAATAGGGTTATTTTAAGGTTTATTTTAGCGAGACTAAGCACTTTTAATAAATAAGTTATATTTAAAGGCTTTTCCTTTTATAATTTATTTATTAGATTTTAAGCAGCAAAAGTAAGCAATACCTCTTTAATATCCTCTAAAGTATAGAAAGTATACTTATTAAACTTTATATTCTTTGTAATAAGCACTTAGTTAAGCGCTAAAACCTATATTTAATATATATTAATAATTATATATGTAGGTTTATAGCTGGAAGGAAGGACCGGGCCTACGTTTGTCTGGCTGGAGGACCGGTCTGCCGCGGACCGGCGCTAGCCGGCTACGGCTAGTGCGGAATGAAGGGGGACATAAGCCACCTTCCATGGCCTCGTCCCCCAACGTAAATAGCCTCTCTTTTTTTCAACAACCACTAATTATAAATTAACTATATAACTAATAAGTATATAATTTTACTAAGTAAGACTTTACCAACACTGATTAGTGGTTAAATTGGTTAACTATAGATGGCAAGGTAGAAGAGATAGTTTACCTTCAAAGTAGTCTGCTAACGATATGCACGTTAAAATCTCGTAAGAAGAGGTATTATGCTAATCCTTATAACCAGCTTTTATTTATATGTCATGCTTGCTGAGCGTCCTTAATGCAAAATAATATTGCAAATAGTTTTACAACCCCTTTGACAACTATATCTGGTAATATGTGTGTTATTACCTTTGTTATGCTTTGAGAACTGGTTCTTTTCGCGATAATAATAATCTTTCTAAAGCTTATAATCTTTTTTTATTGCATAATTAAAACGCGTTTACTAAAACTTAAAAGATTACAATTTGTTACCCCAGTAACCACCCCGCCATTCACCCTGCTATTTACCCTGCCATTCACCTATTTATACAAAGAACCCTTTTAAAAGCAAATGGAATATGTAGGCTGAGTTTTTTTAGCGTTGCTCCCTTTTGCATAGTTTTGTTTTATACCCTTTGGCAATAGTCTACTGATATATTAGACTCTTTTTCAACTAATTAATGACCTTTTTTACCTTTCTATATAGTTGTTGACAATGGCGAATGACGAAGGGTTTATCTAAGGGTTGGTTTTTGCCCTTGGCGACTTTATATACGAGGACTTTATAGAAGGAAGCTGAGTTGATAAGATTAATTAGTTTGTTGTCAACCCAACCCTTTGGTTTGCCTTTTTTATAGTAGACTTAATTAACGCATACTTAATAACTTTAGTTGCAAAAGCAATATGCAACTATATTATTGAGAAGTTTTACAACAATAACTTTTTTTATACTTTTTAAGAAGAATTTAATAGATAGACTAAGGAGATGTTTAATATAGTTAACTAGAGTTTTTATTGCAAGTTAAAAAGACTTTTCTGCAAACAAAGAGTTTATATTAGAAAGAAGAAGGGTAAAATAAAATAATAATTTATGGCCCTTTTTGCAATAAAAGACCTATTCCTTTAAAATAAAAAAAAGCTTAAGGCAATTATCTTTAAGCTTAGCACTTGCTTGCTATTGCAATTATTTAAGGCGGCAAAAGCCCCTTTAATAGAGTTTGTTAAGAAGGCAATAAGATTATAATAATGACCTTTTCTCTTATTAGACCAACTTTCTTTTTCTCCCTTTTAATTAGATTAATTTACTTTTTAGATTTATAATCACTTCTTTTAACTATAATAGCCTTTTTGTTTTAATTAGGCGATTATATTATTACCTATATAAAAGAGAGAGAATATTAGGGAATATAATGAACTGGCATATTAACGCGGATTTTTTAACTCGCTTGGGGAACTTATTCATATACATGTATAATAGGATTAATTGTATCTAGCAATAGACGCACTTTTACCCTAAACTCCTCCCTTAAAGTATAACCTATATAAGACTCTTTCCCCTTGTTTTACTAGGAACGACTCGATTAACCCTAACTTATCTTTCTTATTTATAAAAATGTAGGATTGCGAGAAAGCATACATAGGTAAACTATATAATTTGTTGGATAATAAGGTGTAGATCTTCTTTAGCATTTGTTAGCATACAAGCATTATTGCTAAGTAATTCCACGCTATGTTTTTTCATATCTTTATAAGTTAGGCTAAGACCTATTATATTTACTATATTAAATGGTAAGATAGCTTTGCAATAGCGTATTAAAAGATTAAAAAGCACTTTGATATAGAGGTAAATTATTACTATTATTATACCAACTAGACCTTTATAACGTTTACTAAGATAAAGCTGTAGCTATTTAAAAAGAGCTTTTATAAGGTGCTTTAGGCTTTGTTTAATAA
The DNA here is from genome assembly GCA_026120015.1 of Dendrostoma leiphaemia. NCBI lineage: Eukaryota > Fungi > Ascomycota > Sordariomycetes > Diaporthales > Erythrogloeaceae > Dendrostoma > Dendrostoma leiphaemia. Next base: position 144,064 of record JALRMF010000050.1, read on the forward strand.
GCTACAGCTATGCTAACGCGCCTTTAGCCTTAATTTCAAGGGTAAAAGAGCCCTAAGGACTATAGTAATCCAGGCATGCTGCAGGGTATACAAACTTAAGCATGCTTTTTTTAAGCTAGCAGAAAAGTGTAAGGAATTATTTTTAAATCTGCATTTATTAGTTGAAACCTACCTTAATTGTCTTCCTCCCTATTAAATAATTACCAACAAACCAGACAAAGAGCCTTACAACCAATACTATTTAAACCGCTATTATAATAACAACCGCGGCTAAGATTTCTTTTATAGTAAAAAAGGCTTTTGTTTGCATAGTAGCTATCGCAGCAACGGCCATAGCAACGGCCGCGACTTTGGCAACTACAACTACAGCAACCGCAATTAAGGTAATTATCGTAGCAATTAAAAAAAAAAGTATTACGTTTATGGCAAAGAAAATTGCTAGTTAACCAAATACTCGGACAATGAACGCCGCTGGGCAAAAGATTAATATATTGCTTAATATAAGTTTATAAGCACGTTAACAAACGAGTTTATAATCTTTTTAGCAAACTATAAAGAATACGACTTTGATTAGCAATGGCTATAAAGTAACAATGATTATAAGGACTTTAGTGAGGATAACGAAAACGGCGCTACCGTTACCTAATACTTTATAAACTAAGCATTTTTATACTATATGATAGGTAACAATGCCTTTAGCCTCTCTAAGGCAGATACTCTAGCTACGCAGTTCCTTATTAAAAACTATTATTCCAAACTTTGTTTTTAAGGCGTTCTTTTTAATATAAGTGCTGCAAGAGTATTAACTGCTGGCAAAGAGCAGTGTATAGCTTTTTAATGTAAAGATCTGTTTTTTTAAATTAATAAGGCAGCTGCTGGCTAAGCTTTTATTAAATTTGATAAGGGATTAACGGTAACATTAATTAACATTATCTCTTTCTATATATTTATTGGGAGGATTACTTTCTACGTTTTTAAGATTTTTATACTTTTTTTTTTTTGCCTTACTAATATAAACTGTTTGGGAGTATATTTTAACAATATTATAGATAAGTTGATTAAGGGCAATAAGGCTTTTTTAATAATTTGCAAGTAGGGCTACTTATGATTTTTTTTAAGCAAAATGGAATAGGCAGAAGCTTTTCTCTTAAAAGCTAAGTTATAACGGCTTTATCGTCATTTTAGCTACTTAGCAACAAGTCAGCTATATTAAATGCTAACAAAGGCAGGGCACAACGACGTTAACAAAAAGGCATTGCAATTGATTAAAAAGTTTTGCCACTATTGCTAGATAAACAGCTCAGCGCTACAACAATTTAAGTTTACGTTATACAACAACTACAATTTTAATTATAAGATTCTAGTCAACGTAATATATCTAAACAGCCATCTTGTTTTTTATGTCGTTAATGCTTCTACGGCCTTTTAAAGCGTACGTTTCCTTTTATCTATATTAGCTAAAGTTACGTAAAAAGCCCTATGCTAACTTTAAATTAATACCTACCAAAGCTCGCTAAATATTATTATATATAATACTAGCACAAACTTTGCTTTAACAGAGTTTAGAAACAAAGCTAGGCTAATGGGGGTTACGTGCAAATAAGTGTTTGTAAAGGTATATTGGTTAATAGGTAAACTAGAGAGATATTACAGCCTTTTTTGCCAAGCATTTGAAATTTTATACGCTAAACTAGCTAGCACTATATTTAACGATGCTATTTTGCAAATAGCCGTTAAGGTCGTTAACGATATAGTAAAACCTAACGGCTTAGTGCCTATACTTTTAGTCTTTAGCGCTTATCTCTAAATTACAATAGACTTTTTTTTATTGCTTTTAACTTTTAAGCGGGCAAAGGCTATTTAAAAAGCTATAAGAGCCTTTTGCAAGGCATTAGTTAAGTATTAAGTAAGTAATGCTTTTAATATTAAAAATAGTTTTATAATAAACGCAATATTGTTTTTTCTCTTAAAAAGCAAAGTATATATGTAGTAAGAGAAGGAAAGGTGATAAGGCTTTTATAAAATTGCAGCTATCAACGGTTACGACGTTACTTTAGATATGGTTAATAGACTTATTATCTTTTAATCTATCCTCCTCTAACTATACTATTAAGACTATATAAACCCTAACCTTTTTTTCTCTTTTTAAAACGAAAATAACAAAGTTATCAACGATAACGCTAAAGCTGCCGCTAATAAGAAGACAGTGCTTATGCCGCTTTAGCTACGTAAGCGAGAACGGCTATTAAGCTTTAAAAATAAATTAAAAAAAAAAGTCGCCGCTTACATTACTATTGCTGTCTATATTATAAAAAAGGAGAAAAGTAATTATAAACTAGCTGTTAAGCTATAGAACAATAGCATTATTACAGCGTTAAAACCTTCGTTTAAAGAGTTTGATATATATAAGGTAGAGGACTTTATTAGCTAGGGCGTTTTTAGCTTTAAGCAATATAACAAGGCTAAGCACAGCGGCCACTATATATTTAAATTTTATATTATTTGGAAAGTTAAAGGCAAGACCTCTAAGCCCTATAAAAAGTCTTGCCTTATTATCTAGGGCTATAACAATATAGCCAAAGAAGCTATCCTTACGCAATTGCCCACAATTTAGCGTATAAGCTAGCATTTGCTTCTTGCCCTAGCACCCTTATTTTTAAGTTAAAAAATAACGCTTTTACTTTGTAATATTACATAAGCCTACTTATAGTTATAAACAAAATTATTCTATACTATTTTAACTGCTGTTCTAATTGAACTAAAATATAAGTACCCTGCTAAAACGATTATTTGGGTAATTAGACCGCTGTATAGCATTGCTAAGGCAAGAGTATATTAGTTTGCAATGTATTAAGGCTACTATTAAGAAAAACTAGGTATAAAAACGTTAACTTATAACTTGTGTCTTTTAATTACAAAGAGGCTATTATCGTTGTTTAGTTTAGTGGGCATACAGATAGACGATACTCTGATTTTAGCAATGACTTCTTTTGCGGCTATTAAAGATGAGGAGTTAAAGAAGGCCGAGTTTTAGGTAAAATTTAAGATATTGCTAATAACAGAGATACTCTTTAAGTTTAACGGCGCTAAATTGTTACTTAACAACAACAATCTTTTTTTGCAATAAAAGGATTAAGATATAAAGATTATTATCGTTAACGCTAAGTCTTTAAACTACGCTTAACGCTATTTAAAATAAAAAGCTCAAAGTGCCTATATTGCTTTAATCTATTAGCTAAAGGCGGTATTTAACTTTTCTGCTGCCGCTTAGACTTTAGATCTTAGCAAAACCAAGTATGCTACGCTAAATAAGCGCTTTGCTTAGTAAATAGACAACCTCTAACAAGGCTTATAATATATGCTTTTTAACCTTTTAACTGCTAAACTCTTTATATTTATAAACAGTTCGTTTGCAAACAATAAAGATTTAAGCTCTTAGATTAAATTTATATTTATCTTTGCAAACGAGGTCGTCTATATAGATAATTAATTTACAATTTAAGGCAATTTTATCTATTAGAGCTTTACTAAGTGCAAGAGAGTTACTTAGAGCGTTTTAGCGTTAAAGATTTACAGCATAGTTAATAGTTTTAACGTTAGATTGGCAATTGCAACAACGATTCAACTAATTATAAACTAATTTAGTTTTTTACCTATTTCTCTTATTATATATATAAATTTATACTTATTATATAAATGCTTTGTTAAGCTTGGTACAACAAAAAAAAAGCGTTTAATAATTAATATAATAGCACTTTGTTAATTATACAAATAGCGAGAGATCTTAAAAATTAGATGGATTAATGGGGATGATAATCCGGCTAACGCTATAACTAAGGCGTTGCTTAATTAAGCTTTAAAACGGCTCGTTGACGATAACTAACTAGCTATATAAATAGAAGAATTTATAAAGAGAGCTATAGATTAAAGTGACAGAAGAAGAGAAGGGAGGGAGGATAGGAAGGAGAAGTGTATACGTGTATGGCTGACTTTGTTGGGTAAGCAATTGCTTTTTTAGACGTTTCTATACGACGGTAGGAGGAAGTATACGATTGTACGGCTAGCAAAAGAGAAAAACTGCCAGTATAGGTTTATAGCTAGAAGAAAGGACCGGGCCTACGTTTATTTGGCTAGAGGATCGGTCTGCTGCGGACCGGCGCTAGCTGGCTACGGCTAGTGTGGAACGAAGGGGGACATAAGCTACCTTTTATGGCTTCGTCCTTCGACGTGAATAGCCTCTCTTTCTTCCAACAACCACTAACTACGAATCAACTGTATAACTAATAAGTGTACGATTCCACCAAGTGAGACCCTACCAATAATATAGCTAACCAAATACCTAATATAGCTCTAAAAGCTTACCTTATAGCTTTTTATATGCATCCCTGCTTTTTTTTTCTTATAAAAAAGATAAACATAGCAATTATATGCATATATGCCGCTTTAGTTTAGCTAAAGATCTTTTATTAAATTATAAATAAAAGCAAGAAAATATTATTAAAAATATTAAGCAAATTAGCTTTTAAATACTTTGTTTAAAGAGCATTATTTAGTGCTTTATTATAAAGATATATTAAAAAAGCAAGCTATAGCCTCTACTAAAAAGGGCTAAAGGCGCTTTAAAAGGCTAGCTGCTTTTTTTATCTTTATTAATTTAATAATTAGTTTTTATCCTGCGCGCTTAGCGCCTTTGTTTATTTTATAAGTATAGATAAGTAAAAGCTTTAGTTTAATCTTTTTCTGCTTTACTTATACTTAGTATTTTATTATTTTACGTTGTAAAATTATTAAAAAGTTGTTATTTTGCTTAATTAAGCATATTAAGAGTTTATATTTCTGCTGTATTTAGCTTTTAAAGTCTATTAATATTTAAAAGATTGCTTTTTTCTGCTTTGTATTATAGAGAAAGATAAAAAACTTGCTATTAAATTTATTTTTAATAAAAAGAACCCAGCTTGCTTTTATTAAGCTTTTAGCAAGGAAATTAAATAAATCCTATAGAATACGCTTAAATAAGCGCTTAGAAAAATACTCTAATACTCTTTTAGAGACTATATTTAAAGCATAGATTATAAAATAAAAAGCGCAGCATATACATATAATTTTATTAATGTATATACTATGCGCGTTATAAACTAATGCTTTTAAAGCATCTAAGGCTAAATGCCTTTCTTAAAGGTACTAAAAATACTTTAAATCTTTTTTAGGTAGTTTTAGTTAACGTAAAAAATAAAGCTTTAAATAAGTAAAAGTAAAGATAAAGAGTAGGATAATGCTTATTATATTAGCTAAAATGCTTAAATAGGTAAAAAAAAGCTTATATTTAATAAAAAGTAAATTATAACACTACTTAAGTTACGCTAGTATAATATTGCTCTTAAATATTTTATAGCGCAGCATATAATTTAAACTTAGCATTTAAACTCTAAATTCTTGCAAGCAAGCTTTAAAGATAATATTAATATAAAATCTCTTAATTACTTTAACATTTATAAGCGTAAAATGCTTTATTTTTAATCCTCCAGCTTTATTTAGTATATTTTAAAGCTTTTAAGTCTCTTTTTCTAGCATTAAAAATAAGATTATTCTAGCTTTTACTTATTTTAGCTGCTTTAACCTTTAATAGCTTTTAAAATCAAGCAGGTTTATGCTGTTGACTAGGTAAAAGGCCTTATAATTATCAACTAAAATACTTGCTAAAAGCTGGTAAAAAGCAGCTTAAGTAACTATATAAATTTTAAAAGCTTTAAAAGGCTTAACTACCTTAAAAAAGCTATTAAGCAAGCCTAGAAAGGCTAGGGTTCTAATAAGTTTAGAAAACTAAGCCTTTTTTGCCAGTGCTCTATTATACTAACTGCGCTTAGACAATTTTTTCTAAAGCTTTAAAAACTTTTTATTTTTTAGTCTTTTGCAAATAACTCTATACTAAGCAGGGTTTAAAGAGGTAAAAAGCATCCCTGCTTTTTTATTATTTTTTAATACTTTAATTACAGCATATTTAAGCTTTATACAATGCTACGCTAGCTACTTATAAAATTTATTACAAAAGTAATTATATTAAATACTAAAGATTGCTTATAAAGCTAAGTATTGCTAAGGGTTAAGCGTAAAAAAGATTGCTAGCTTCTTTTTAAAATTGTTAAACTTTATAACAAAGGCAGCAAACTAAGTGCTAAGCTAATCTAGCATAAAAGTAAGCCTTTCTAGCTTTTAATTTTATATAAACTTGCTTAAAGCTTTAAAAGCTTAATTAAAAGCTATATGCATACTAATTGCCTTAAAGAAATTTTTAACTACTAAAGAGCTAATAATATTTGCTACACTATATTCTTAAGCTTAAAAATAGGCTTATTGCTAATTATAATGCTATTAAATGAAATTTTACTACTTTAATTATGCTAATGTAAGCAACTAGCAATAATTTTTAGCTATGCGCAATATTATTGCCTTTTTTATAAATGCTAAATAAAGCTTTAAAGCTTTAAAAAAGCCTTAAAGTCCTGTCTCTTTACTTATAAAAACAAGCTAAATTTATATAATTTTAAGCAGCTAAAAGTTAATTATAGCTATAACCTAGTTTAAGATAGCTATATATTTAGCATTTTATACTTTTACTTATATAATAACAATAATTATATTCTTAAACTTTTTTTTATAATTATTATAAACCTTGCTAAAGTTAAGCAGCATAAAAGCTATTAATAGCACTCTATGCTTATTTTTTAAAAGCTTTTTATAAGCTATAAAAGCATTTTAATGCTTAGCTTTAAGCATTGCATTATATTAGTTAAAGTGTTTATTTGCTATAAAAAGCTTAGAAGTAAAGCTAGTTATGCTATTTAAAAGGTTAAAATTAACTTAGTGCTAAATGCTATAATTTTTATAGTAAAAATAGAGCTGTAAAAACTACCTAAGATAAGTATCTCTTTTAGTAAGCAGGGCTAGGCCTCTTAAAATGCTGTTAAAAAGGTTAGAAACTATTGCAGAAGCTAGAAAATAAATAGAAAATAACTAGGAAAAAATGCGCTTGCTTTATTATAAAAAGGGGAAAAGAGGGCTTATAACTATAGCAAGCAGGGCAAGGCGTTGGTTATAGAGAATAGTATATTATATAACTTTATTGTATAAAAAAGACAAAGGAAAAACGAGCTCCTAAATAGTAGGGAGCTTTAGAATAGTGGGGCCCGTAGAGACCCCTGCTCGCAACAGATATCATCTGGGAAATTATTCTTGGAGTGCCGGCCAATGATTCAGTCTCTAGACTTCGAGTGACTTGAGCAATGATCTAGACGTCTATAGAAATATAGCCTGTAGCGCAACTGAATCTCCAAAAGTACAGTAGGATCCCTGCCAGCCACTCTTGTTCAAAGCACCTGCGGTCAAACACCGGAATGGGAATTGCGGGAATGAAGTCTCGGAGAACCAAGAAAGACTAGAATCTCTTGCCTTTGTCTCGAAGAATGTTACTGATACATCTGTGTATATCCAAGTCAAATACATTTGCGAAACAACTTCCTGCATCTCCAATCCCGGAAATGGACCAAATTACCCTGGTTCCCTGGCCTAGATCTCGTGTAGGAAAGGTCTATTATACTCTTTACGCCACCAGTCAACATGGCCACCCGTGAAACCCGTGAGCAAAGGCGGGAGCGCTCAACAAGGCTGGTCCTTCAGTACACTCATGACTACTTCGATTATTTCTACCAGGACGCTCCCTATCCAGGCCCGGCAGCCCGGCGCGCGGTGTTTGAGGCTTTCCCTATTCCCAGATGGACATCTTCCAGGCGTCCCGACCCTTCTCTCAACCCCCTGCGGCCACTAGGCCCGAGGGCGAGAGACAGGACGGGCCAGGAGTTCTGGCGTGTCCAGCGGACGGATACTGGGTCGGAGAGGACAGTCGATCCAGGTATACGGCAGCAGCTAGAAGCGCGAGGCGTCGAAATTGGGAATGTCCTCGGCGCCGGGTCACAAGGGCTGGCAATTGCAGTTCGTATCAGTGGAAGACTTATGGTGGTTAAATATTCCTCAGAACTGCAGACTATGGTGTTGGAGATGTGGGCTATGAGGCAAATGGTCGGGGCGAGACATATCGTGCAGGTCAGTAATTCCAGTTGTTGTGTTTGGCACGCCCCGCAGTCCTCGTCAATTCCCTCTTCGGCTGGCCCCAATTCATTCAGGAGGCCGGTTAGCCTTACAGAGGACGTGGAGTTGGTCTCATGGTCTTCAGGTTGTTCATTTATTCGGGAGAATCTTTAAATGTTGACTTTGATCTTCCTGCCTAGCGACGGTGGATTCCCGGCCTGAGTGACTCTGGCGTCGGACAATATGTTGGAGACGACGCAATAAACAAGGTATTAAGTGGCGACCAAAACTATGATAGACGCCTGGCTAGATTGCTCGACATCGACCTGAATGATCCGGCGCAGAGAACCTTGATCTACTGCATGGAATACATGAAGTATGGAAACATGAATGTAATTTGTTCTCCACTGCCGGTCTTACCTTGACTGCCTTGCGTTTTGAAGTTCCCTGCCTCAAGCTCGGCAGTCTCATTTGCTTCAAATCCATCGGTCAGAACTTCACTGTATCATAGTTAACATAATGTCATGGGCAGGGCCTTCTTCGCAAAATATCTGGCCTCGGTGTCCGACTGAAGAGCGTAGAGCTTTGGCGAGTCTTCTATTGTCTTTTCCGGGCGTGCGTTGGCCTTGCCTATCCCGGTAGGTCTCTCTAGTACACCTCACTGGCAGTCAATAATATCCTCGAATTAAAGTCGAACTGACACTCCGGCTTGTTCCCTTTCCTGCTCAAGAGCCAGACATCTTATACTGACTGTGTTAGGGGCATGGGATAGGGGACTCGACCCTGAACGACAAGAAATATCGAGCCTTGAGGAATTCCCACCATTTGACGACGCAACTCAGATATTGGATCCAACGCATGAGGGAATCATAGATTTTGATATCAACGATAGGAATGTTATGCTGGGCGTCGTACCGGCGGGGGATACTACAGATCAAGAGCACACCCATGACGATGTTCCTGTTTTCAAAGTCGGCGACCTAGGAATTGTGCGAGCTTTCCGGGGGGAACACCGGAATAGCATGCTTGCCTTGGCATCGTCAAGGGCGTTAGGCAACGTTAGTACCGCTTTCACCCTTGACCTATTCTTCACCTTGTTTTCCGAGAAGCTTCCTGAAGCCGCCGGTCCAGAGAACACGATAGGTTTCTAAACCTCACTAGGTATGGTGCAATACGCCTGAGCAGTTTACACAGGCTTGGAACTACTACGGCGCTACGGATATCGACACCTTGAATGCAGATGGAACGGCGGGTAATTTCGACTGGTGGACGAATTTGTGGCAGATTGCCCAACTGATGATGGTCATGGTAAGACTAGTCAACTTCTCATATCGGCTTTAAGACTTGTATACGCGACCACCACAAGCTTTTGGGGAGGATAGAGACAAAGGGTGCCCAAGAGAATGTTGTTCCAGGTGAAGACATCGACACCAGCACCCGGAATACAGAGGCAGAAGACCGCAGCAAGGCTCCGGCTTCTGCCTCGAATTCATCACCTTCACGGTGCTGGTTTCAAGTGGGAGAGCATCCCCCTCTCTCACACTGCGCCCACTCAATTTCTTGAAACTCCCCTAGCCCTCCAGATCAGATCGCACCATTGACTACACTAATACTTGCGGTCTTAGATCACCTGTTTCCAGCCGGAAATCCCTCCACAGTGTTTTCGTGCACCTATCACCAAGCCAGGAGGCGTGGTTGAGCAGGTATACACCTATGGGAGCGACCTCCTCGGCGAAGATTACACTCAATATGACTATGCACTACGGTCGACGATAGCTTGGTGCCTCGCGCACCGCCCTGTTGATCGGCCCACAATAGACGATATGGAACAGATACTTGAGGATGGCATTACGAGAGAATACCCGCAGGAGGACCTGGACCTCGGACGAACTGCAATTGCCCAACTGTTGGGCAATCCGCCTCCCGCTCCGCTGCCCCTTTGATCTGGACGTCATCCGAGAGAACTTTGAGAGGTTGGAAACCAAGAACAAATCGTCGTGGACGCTTCCAAACTGAGAGAAGACACCGGAAACGGATTCTCTCCTATACACCCTGATACAGACCTCGTCTTCTGCTATCCAATGGACACCCGGGGGCCCTTCGAGACACAAAAGTATCTAGACCACATCAATTTCTGTAAGAAGGAAGTAGCACCATCTGGCCAACTATGACAGGTTGTCATTAATTTCACTCGTTCTCAGAATAAATATCTGAAGGTTAAATAGGAAGTAGACAAAGGAAAAACGCGAGAATCTATGCAAGACTGCGTTGGCTTCTGCCGAAACCGTCCTCCAGACAATCTAAATCATGACTCAGGACATGTTCAAGGTCAGGACTTCAAGCAAGTAGGTGAATATTTTGGTGAGCGTGCACGGATGGTCGAGGATAAGCACTTAAGAGAGAGATGAAAGCGATGTCACGGGCCGCACCTCGAGCTGAAATTGCAGCGCAGAGTCTCTCCAGGTAGGCAAACGAGATGCGAAATGCTATGATTCCACAGAGAACTCACAATTCATTGGAATGCGAAACGAAAATTCCAGCTCAGGAACTTGAAGGGTTGTATATACAGAGAAGTCGAACTCAGTCCCACACGTCCACTATCTACCACGACGAGCGCATTACTATACACGTTTATAAATCATCCACTGTGTAAGACCAATTGTCCGGCGGTATGTTTCTGACACTCTCAAATTCAGGCGGAAACGGCTTGCCCTCGTCATCGACGATCTTGCCATCCACCACATGCGTCCTGGTAGTGATGCTGATGGTCGCCTCCGAGGCCCAGTCCTGCAGCGCATCAAAGTTCCTGCACGTATGCGTGACCCACTCGTGAGGGATCATCCTGCCACCCGGGTGCCACTGGAACGTCCTCGCCGTCGTGTCGGGCCGACACTCGATGGACTGCCGCAGGATCTCGATGCAGTGATCCAGGTGATGCCATTTTTCGAAGTTGACGCTGCCGTCCTCGTCAAGGATGCTGGCGTTGTAGCGCTTCGGGTAGATGTATTTCCGGAGGGCGCTGAGGCAGTGAAGGTGGTGGAAGGCCATGATGCCCATGAGGTATTCGTCTTCGTGGCCTTCGATGGGAACGTGAAGACTTAGGTGCGGCAGTTTCTCAGCGATTGTCTTGTTCACGCGCATGTGATTCCCGTCTATGAAGACCAGTATCGTTAGTGAAGGTTCCTGAATTATGGGTGATGTTGACTTACCCCAGTATTTCATCCACAGTTTATCCTTCTCTTCGTCAGGCCAGCCCTGGTACTTCGACATTGGAAAACCCGGTCCGAAAGGAAGACCGATGTAGTAATTCTCGACGCGCAAGTCAAGGATGTCTTCGGCCGGTGCTGTAGAACTCAAGAGTATTCATAAGCCAATATTGTTACATGGAGTTGGGAGATCGGGACTTACTGTAAACGAGATCATCTACTGGACGATGGTGATGATGAGGGACCGCCTTCGACCCGGCCATTTTCCAACAAAGCGCACCAACAATGATTACCAGCAATGCATTGGAAATTAAGCTGATGACCAACCATAGATCAGTTTTGAAACTACTGTCGCTTCTTGACCAACTCTGTGGGTTGACTCCAAGCTTCTTGAGCTTTAGGCCGAAGAGCGAGGACGTTTCCGAATCAACTCTGTCAAGGTCCACATCGGTCTCACTACCATCACACCCCTCATTCTCCTTGGCTTCGGAGATCGGTTCCAGTGCGTTGAATCCTGCATCGTCTTTGATCTTGTGGTACGACATGATCGGTCCCAGCTTGTGTCTGATGGAGTGGGAGATCATCTGGCACTGCCCCGACTCGCAAAACAAACCGCTGCGATCCGTGTGGTGTAATAATCAGTGTGAGCCAAATTCATCAAGGTCGATCTGATTCCCCTCCGCGTATTATAGAGCAGGCTTCTTTACTGAACTCTGCTGATTGCTACATTATGGTTCATTTTGGGTATAGCGGCACACGCATCCCGCCGCTCTCGCAGAAAGACCAGCCCTTGAAATGCTGATGAGGCGATTCGAACAAGACAAAGACTTGTAAGGACCATATTACTAGTAATTTGCGTGGAAGTGGGGATCGCTTCTGAATGACAGGCTGGCAGGTGATTTGAAGAGAGCATGTGACATTCAGTTTCGATCCACAAGTCCTCTCGAATCGAATGCAATATGAGTCGAAGAATATTGACAAACTTGATGGTCTATTCACTCGCCCTGGTTGTCTCCGGCAGTCCGAGAGACCTCGAACGTGCATTGTCTAAGCCTGCTTCAGATTGCCCTCGAGAACGGCACATACAGCATCGCCAACTTCCTTCGTACTGGCACTACCTCCAAGATCTGTAGTCCTAATCTCCAGCCCACCAGCCTCCTTTGTGTCTAACACTTTTGCAACTGCACTTTCGATAGCAGCAGCTTCCTCAGTCAGGAGGAACGAATACCTCAACATCATGGCGAGGCTCAGGATCTGAGCAACAGGATTGACAACGCCCTTGCCGGAGATATCGGGCGCACTGCCATGTACCGGCTCGTAGATGCCATTGCATTTGCCGTGTCCGGGAATTCCAGAGATGCTAGCACTAGGAAGCACTCCCAAAGTCCCCGTCAGACCTCCCGATATGTCGGAAAGGATGTCGCCGAACGTGTTGTCAGTGTGAATCACCCCGTTGAATCCCCTCGGGTCCTTGACCATCAGCATAGCCATGCTGTCAGCCAGCTGATGTTTGAGTTCAACGTCTGGGAACTCCTTTTCGAATATTTCCTGCGTAGCCCGACGCCACAGCCTGCTGTTGGCCAAGACATTAGCCTTGTCAGCGCTCCAGACGACAGCCGGCCCGCCACCTCCCCTTCCATCCCCATCACGCCCCATGATCCTCGCCACAGCAGCGCTGACACGCGCGAGGCGCTCGATCTCGGGTGTTGTGTAAGCCCACAGGTCGGAGGCCCGGTCGCCCTCCTCGACCTTGGGGCCGAAGTACGCCCCGCCGCAGTTCTCCCTGACGACCACGAACTTGGTCCCCTGCACCAGGTCGCGCTTGATGGGCGACGCCTCCACCATGGACGGCGCGAAGAACTCGCAGGGCCGCAGGTTCGCAAAGGCGCCCAGGTGCTTGCGCAGCTTCAGCAGGCCCGACTCCGGGTTCTCGGCGGTGCTCGCGCCCCACTCCGGGCCGCCCACGCTGCCGAAGAGGACCGCGTCGCTGTCTCTGGCCTTGGCGAGGACGGCCGGCGTCACGGATGTGCCGTGCTTGTCGATGCTGCACCCGCCGGCGAGATCGTGCGCCAGGTCGAAATGCAGGTTTGGCCGGGCGGTCGAGACAACATCGAGCACCTTGAGGGCTTCGGTCATCACCTCTGGCCCAACGTGGTCGCCGGCAAGGACGAGGATTTTGAAAGATTGCTGCTGTGCCATGTTGTGTGGTGGTTGGTGGTGAGGGGGATGTGGAAGTGTCGGGTTGGAGACGGTCTCGGAGTCGAAAGTTTTCACCTAGAACCTAGGTACAGTAGTTATAACCGTCACCTGTTTACCTATACAGGTGCACTCGGTCGATCAACGTCCCGACCTCGGAACGAGTGCAACGAGCACGTCTCCTGGAACATCCTTTTCTTTTCACACACCGGCATTTCAAGTATACAGTCAAGATGTCAGCTCCAGAATGACAGGGTTCTGCTTGAGTAGGTATTGGACATCGCTACCACTTCCCCCGATCCCAATTGGATCTTTTCGACCGCAATTTCGATGAGCAGACTCAGTCGAATTCCAGGCCAATGTCTGTATTCGCCGATTCAATTCGACGACTTGAGTTGCAGCATTCCGAACATAGGTAATGCAAGACCTTGACTCGGAAAGCTGAAGAGACTCGCGGTGGGACAGAATCGAGAAGAAGAGTCATCACTGCCCAGATGGAGCCAACGGAAAGAGTGAGAGAGCGGTGGGGGCTGCTGTATGCACTCTGTGTCGACAGTCGATCAGAAGTACCATTGTCTCACGGACGCTGGTCCGGACGACACCGTATCAACCCAAATGTGATTCGGTAACACCCCCTTCCACTGCGTACCTAGGTGCCTCCCACTGCTATTCTCCCACGGGCCTTGCCGGTTGTAACTGGATTTTTCTGCTGTCCCTATAAAAGGAAAAATGACGCCGCTGCTGTAACACCCGTCTGGAGTTATCGTCGATCGAAACTAGGATGAACGCAGAGAATGAGATTCGTGGGTGGGAAGTGCTCGCGACTAAAAAGAAAATTCTGGGAACAAGCACGCCTTTAGTGCGGCCGGCAATAGCGATATCAAACGCTCGAATTGGCGAAGAGGATTGCTTGAATGGTGACAGAGATCAATAGGGCTGGCATGTGATCGTATACCCTACGCTACGTCGAGTCTGAAGATTGACTGTAGAGGTGCAAGACACTGGCGGTAAAAGAGAAATTTCAATCAACGCGGAGGCCTCTTGACTTTTAAGAACGGAGCTATCGCAGGCGCGGGTCACGAAGGCTCCGTTGTGGCCTGCATTGGGCATTTTGAAAATACTTGAAATGATACCAAGTACAGACCTTTGTCAGGTTTACGAAGTCTATTATACGGTCGAATCCTCGGCCAGCCGTCTCATCTACAATGTCACAGATACCCTATGATGAGAAGTGATAAACATCCCTATGACTTGGTCCGTGGTATGTATTAACCAGATGTTACTCTCCGCAAAGGTTGCGGACTGGCCGCACGATGACCTGCATGGCGAGACGCGCTCGTGGCATGATTCGCCGCCCTGGGCTCGGATCTGCTCATGATAAGTCAGTCTTGTTCCACAACAGCTCTTTGTCGACCGTTCATTCCACCGCACTTACCGGACTGAGCTTTCTCATTCAATAGCTCCTGATACCAGAGCAGGTCTTCTCTGGTACCGAGATGGTGGGTGTCTGCAAGCATCTCATGATTGGCGATCTAGAAGAAGGCGAAGCCATCGCTTACTCGGCCTCAAGTGAGACTCCCAACATCACTGGTGGATCAATCCATTGCTATAACATAGCCATGACACTATATCTGGGTCGTGCGCCTTCACCGTGTTGCCAAAATACTACACCCGATGATCATACATATAGATGCCTTCCCTAATTTCCCCCATGGCTGAGGAGATTGCAACCATCTCCTCTGGTCTTGTATTTCCTCACTTGAGCCCTTTACGCCCAACGCTCATCCGTCATCATGGTATCAGACACTGCTGCCAATATAATCGGCATCACAACAGGGGTCATGGGGATGACCGGTTTGATCAACACGAGCCTGGAGTGCTTTGACATGGTGCAATCCGGTCGTCACTTCGGCCGGGACTTCGAGTACCACGACCTGGCGCTCGCTATGCTGAAGCTCCGTCTCTCGCGCTGGGGAGATGCCGTCCGACTTTACGACGATCCGTCTCTCGGCCGGCCAAACGCCAGGATGGATGAGATCCAAAGGGCCCAGGATACCGTGGGGCAGATCAAGTCCATGTTCGAGGAGTCACAGCGCATCTCTGACCGCTACTAGCCGAAGCGTAGCTTAGCTAGCCATCAACTCGGTGGTCACCCGCACGGTATCGACCTTGTCGCCCTGAGGAATGATATGTCCGCGGTGGCTGCAAAGCGTCAGAAGGGAGCCAACGTCGTGAAGTTGGCGACATGGGCTATTCAAGACAAGGCTCGTTATTCTGAGCTCATCGAGAACACCTCGAAACTTGTCGACCACTTGGAAAGCTTGTTTCCGGCCACGGAGCGCATGGCTGACCTAGCCATGCAGGACATCAGAGAGCTGTCGCGCAGGAAGAATCTTGGTGCCAAAGAAGTCGAGATGCTGAAAATACTCCGAGATGTTGCTCAAGCTTGGCATGTGGACGCGAATGCCAAGATCGCTGCGGAGAAAATGTTGGCATCAAACAAAGGACACCATTTCAAGAAGATCGTCATAAAGGAGGAGGCTCAGGTCCGCCACGGGCATTACATTGCGTCAGTATGGAAGAACGCCAGCGAAGCTGGAACACTTCTCACTGGCTCGGCTATGACATTCGACTCTGTCCATGTCGATACGAAAGCAAAGGTACACTTTGGAGATACCTATGGCGGAGATGGCGGAGACCCATTTTGGGGTCGCAATTCTTAATTGATGTGCTGGTGCACAGAAAACCTCTGTGTCTGGCTTCTGGTCCCTCGGTTCTTGTTGGCCAGTCTTGTTTTTGGAAGGATTATCAAGATCTACGTGCTGTACGGTTCTCGTTAGTCAGAGTAGGCCAATCCGCTTCACTACGTCTGTAACTGCAGCATAGATACCTAGGTATGAATATGTTTGCTGGATACCTGGATAGCCTGGTAGACTCCCAAGGGTTTTGGCTAAGTGTTCCGCGTTATTCGTAAGTCTCCTCCAAATCCTTCAATGGGATGACAACCCTGGAGTAGAAGAAGGTCAGAATATGGTCAGGCTTTACATGAAAGTCAAATGACTTCATGTCAGCGCTCAGCTCGCGACATGCACCAACGGCATCCGCATAACTTGAACCCAAGTCAGGAGTCCGCAACCCAATCTTCGAGAGAATGTTCCCTAGCTCCCCGAGAACGTTTACGATGTCGGCATCGCTTGCCTCTGCTGCATGGCGAACTATTCGAGCTCGAAGATGCGGCGCCGGCGATTCGGTCACATTGTAGATCAAGATGTTTTCCTCGTCCAGGTCGAATTCTAACCAGTCCGTGATGCTGAATTTGAGAACGGCTTCACACAAAAGCCTCGCCAGTCGAACTCGCTGCGACGGAAGCTTGAGCCACTGAGGTTGTCTTTTGAGCAGACTTGTGAGCGTGATCATGCGAGTGCCTTCAGGAAAGCTCTTCACGTCGTCTTCCCTGGGGTAGAAAAGCTGGTGTTTCCATCCATCGCAGGCGTTCAGTTCTACAGCAAGGGAGTTGAATCGTTGCTTGTGGTTGCTTAGACAGAAGTGCGCCATTGATCTGTCCCGGAATGACTGGATATCCGATTCTGAGAGAGCGCTTCTGGATCTTGGGTGCAGCTCCAGATGCTGAACCTGGTCAACTTCCATTTCTGCCGGTCTGAGAATGGATCTAACAGAGAACCATGTCTTTTCACTCTCTGTCGACCCTTCGAACGCCGAGGTGAAGTCGACCGAAGACTCCGCCGGTGCCGAAGCCGTCTCAAGGCCCAGGTAAACGCAATGTGCATCGTGATCATCCATTGGACAGGCGTTGCCGACAATCCCGAGACACTCATACAGCATGTGAGCTGCATCCCTCACCAGTCTCATGTCGTCAAGGATATCGTCGTTTGCATCAAGGTCGCCAGCAGCCCATGATCCAGACGAGTCATCTAGGTCTGCAGGGGCAAATTCGCGGATTTCCCTGACGATGTCATGAGTGTTGTTACAATTCTCCCGGAACCGTAGTTTCAGCATGCGCACAATGTCATTGTGTATGGGTGGACTGCGGCTGGCTTTCCCCTGAACACGTTGAATCCGTGTCCTTGTCTCGACCTTGGAACTTTTCCGCTGTTGGGTAACAATCAGCACCAAATTCAATTGCTTCAAATGCAAACCAGGTAATTGGTTAACCTACCTCTCGAAGACGGGAGCGAGTACTAGAGCCTCCGGCCACGTTCTCGTGGTTGAGGGTAGACATCACCCTCTTCAGATTATTGACTGTTGATTTCAGAGAGTGAAGGACCTTCTGAACATCTGCCACTCCCATACCACCCACAAAATGTGCTTGATGAGGATGATCTTGGACACTGAGCAGTGGCTGAATCCAGTCCAAGGAATCCTTATGTGCACAATTTTGTGCGTCGAAGTCTGTAAGCACAGATGTGAAGTGTTGGTTGGTAAATCGATCTTTCATGCCAATGAGCTTTGTAAGGATAGCGTCATTCATTTTGTGGATGATTTCCTTGGAACCTTGGAGCTCTCGAAACACAGTTTCAGGGTTGCCACTGCTAGGGGATGCTCGTGGTTGAACAGTGTCCATAGCATCGTGCGTCGGCACATCTGAATCCTCCGGTCTCCACATTGCTGTTCACGCCACCGTCACTCCAGTGTCCTTCGTGAAAGCAAACTGATCTACTTACCTGTAGTATGCCCTGTCTGTACATTCACATGGACCATTGGGTTGGAACCTTGCTGAAACTTGTGTCCGTTATGGGTTTGTGCATGACCCGTATTATACTGGTCTCTGAGTCCTGCATGTCCAGTATGGTAGGGTAAAGCCATGGCTGTTCGTAAAAAGGAAGAAAATAGAATGCTGTAGTCATCAAAGGTGGAAAACAGGACTGATACCCAGCAACCCTCATGGCGGATTATTGCAGGCGACTTCAGCTTTTGATTGCAGTGGTCTGCCAGTACCTTTCCCCTCAGGTCGATGAGGCTCTGCTACTCAGTAGTCTCCGCCCGTACCTGGTATTAGCCCGAAAAAGATGCGCTGATAATGTGAAATTTATGAGCTGCATGTAACCCACCTCTCTGTTTTGGGTGTGCTTGAACGGATGCCAGAATGGCCTCGCTTGCGTGGCAACCACTATACACCACGTAAAATACCCAATCTCGTGCCGGTTTCTCACAAGTCTAACCGACGAGTGACCGATCAATACTTCCAACAGTAGGTGAGCTTGTACTTGCCCCTTCACAATAAGTTTCATCCGCGGCACAAAATTATTCTCAAAGCCGTCCGGGCGCTCTGGGTTCATCATATATGGTAAGGCGTCATCCGGGATATTGCTTCGCGCACTGTGTACGAGACCGTGGTATTTTTGTGTTTGATGACGAACATCTCGGCATGATGTGTTGATCAAATAATGCACAGGCTGCTCATTACAGAATGTACACCACCTTCAGGTCATGCCTTGTTTTTAAGTGGTGCTCCTTCTCACGGCGGGGTGAGATTTGAAGAAGACAGTTTGACGCGGATTGTGGACCGGAACCATTTCCAAGCCGTCTTTTTAATGCCCAGGTGACTTGATACCAACATAGATCCTTTGAATGAAGGCTTGGGGCGGGAATCGCTGAGAATGACTTTCTCTGTGTCCAGGTGGGAGTGGGTACTGTCGGCTCCAGGTATTCCTTTTTCAGACGTGTCTCTTGAATGCTACCTAGGATAATTAGGGAACACATGGTCTGAACTTGCACACACCACCGCCTTCGATCCAAGACGTTTGGTAGCAGGCCTGTAAACGGACTTTTGTAATATAAGCCATCCAGTGATCAATCGCAGAGTCCATCGCCATGAAATGCGAAGTCACGGAGAATACATTTGGATTATGTCACTGCCATGAACATTTGTTCAATTTGAAGCGAATCATCTCTGTCGCGTCAATATTTAATACCTAAGTACCTAGGTAGGTCTTGATCTCATACATTTGTACTGAGTCCGGAGCGAGACTTCGTAAGCATCTTCATGTCCACCATGAATCTCATCAATTTTTGCAACCTCATAATATCGTCGTGCAGGATTTCCAACACATTTCCGTCGCAATCCGCAGGGTTGGTGGTCTGGAGCTCAGCTTTGGCCCTAGTGTTGACAGAGGGATGCCCACTGTACTTGAGACTATCCTCGGATGTTATACCGAGAGCACGGGTTCTTGCGAGCTGTACCTTCAGAGCGTTCAGAGTCGTGACGAACATACTCTCGATCCCAGAGGCAGTCAGGGAGCTTTCTTCAACCACTTGACAGATATAGTAGACATTAGTTACGATAGTTTTCAGCCACTTGGTTTACTTGTGATCCACAAAAACATACAACAAGAAAAGGGAGGTCGGTATAACAAAACGGGGTTGCTCACTATTGATCAAAGTCTCTCCAACTCCGAGCAAAGACGTTGCGATGCTCGGATTCAGACGATTTTCGCCCCGCAGGAAGTGCTGGTGCAATCCTTGCTTGATCATATCGTACTTCCATGTCTTCAAGGCCTCAAATTCAGCGCAAAGCTCATATTTCTGCTCTTGCCACGTGTCCAGATTTCCCGAGGCGTCCTGTATGAATGTTGAGAAAGAGAAAATGTATTCAAAGACTCGAAACCACTCACGCTGTTCAAGTCTAGGTCTGCAAGCTTGTCAGGCTGGAGATTGTCTTCGTCAAGAGGCTCCCATTCCAAGTCCACCACGCGTTGGAACACGAGTCCCTTTTTCACAGGACTCGATTCCTGTTTGAGCAAACAAGCGGAGAAGGCCAAGATCGCATCCAGCAGATTCAATATAGACAACGCACGCTCATCCACAGACTCGCGAGTGCGACTGGACGATCGTGAAGGCGTCGATCGCATTGACGGAGTTCGTATCGGTGCCATAAAACGGATATCCTCTGCGGATTCTTTGATATGACTACCAGGCGTACAGGAAAATCATGGAGGGTTCGAGTGTATTCTTGATGAACATGGCTAGCTAAACAATGAGTTCCAAAACACAAGTCATTCGGGAATATTTGGAAAAGGACCATAGTCATGGCAGAAACTGGCAAGAACTGCCGCCACCGATCGTCTCAACCAGTATTCAGTCACAGAGCCAATGGGAGACGGATCTTCTCCGTCACAGGCGCAACGTTCAAGATGCATGTTCCAGCCCTCAGGTTCCCACACGGATGTTCGGAGTTCTCATCTAGTGGTCCCCCCCGCTCCCATCGACAGGAAAGACCGCATATGTGACTCTGACGTGGCAATGTATGCGTCCTGTATCGTACATCTCCGGCGGTCAAGCCAGGATGGAGTGTTGAATCGAAGTCTAGTTGGCTGTTCCGAGCAGGTGCCGCTGATTCTAGGGCACACTGTGTCCTTCACAGGTCTTCTTGCATGATGTTGCGGAGCTAGTACTGCAATAGAAGAGGGGATGTTGCACTTTGACGCCTCATTTTCGTGCATCCTGACCCGGTGAAGCCCGTCTGTCCAGAGTTTTGTCTTGTCTGGTCCGAGAAGACGCAGCCATCGAACCACTCTCTTCATTCCCCGCGGCCTGGAACCATGGTATCGACCTCCCAGATGGCACCCTCGGCCTGAACAATTGTGGTGCTCGGGACTGTAGGATGATGTTGTTCGAGGGACCTCCTCTTTTGATGGTGGCGGAGACTAGATGTAACCTTCCCACCAACTGTACCCAGCATCGTTGAGCAAAGAAGTCATGCGGATCAGCAAGGTTCATGGACAAGTCCTCGTGACGACAAGCATTCGGTTGTCAAGAACACAATGTATACTCAAGAAGAACTTAGAGAGAGCCTTGGAATTATAGGACCTCAGCCAGAGTTTACTGGGCAGACATCACCCGTGGATCCTCGATTCGAGAAACTTGTCACACCAAGGGAGCACAAACTTCTTGGGTCTAGAGAACCTCCCAGCTATAAATGTATATACTGAGTAGTGAGTATTTTGCTACCGAGCGGACGGGAGTATCTGAGTACCAGGTGGTAAATGCACAATGCAAAAGACGACACCAACTCGCATGCTTAGAAACTGTTGAATTATTGAAAGTACCTAGAGATCCATGTCAGCCTCTCAGAGTAGGCTGAGAAAAGCGGCGGCATTAGGCGATGATCCTCTGGATTTGAAGAAAAATCATGATTAGCAACCAGTAACCTAGGACCTGGCCATCCTGTGAATGTTGAATGTCATTTCTCACAAGGTATACAGTGATCGAAAGGAAGATCTTCGCTGCTGGCTGTCTAAGGGGACTTACCGAGGTGCCGCCGTCTTCCAGAATACCTAGGTAGCCCGGAGCAGCCGTGGCAGTGCAGATCTTCGATACAGGTCTGAGTGGCCGCGAGCCCTGCCGTCGCTTGTGGCGTCACCTGCCACTAAATGCGTTTCGCTGCCCACATAACTGGTATAGTCTTGCGGACGAGAGCGAATGAGACTACGTGAAGCTGCTCTATCTCCGTGAGCGACCTCAATTGTCACAGGGACGGACTGACTTGAGACGCGGACACCTCGCTCCGGCTCAGCAGTTTCATCGGCTGCGGTCGGAACAGGCTTGCTAGACGACGAAGATGATGGAACTGAGTCGATCATGGGCTGAATCTTCATCTGTGGAACCTGACCCATGAGAGCGAAATCCTGGTGTCCCGAATCCTCGACGTTGTGGAACGTATCACCGTACACAGACGTGGCCGGAACACCGGTCTGAGCCCTTCGCTCCTCTGCCTCTCGAAGAACTTTCAGGCTTCTGGCAAAAGTATCGTGATCATATATTGGTTTCCCAGCAGCTCAAGGCTGGAACAACACGTTGGCTCGGGCTTCTGGTGCGAAAGTGTGGTGCGCCTGTAGCGGACGGTGAGTTGGCACGGCCCGCTCGGTCGTCTCATTGGACCTTTTCCAGGATTTGCGGAAGATAGTCATTCTGATGACAAACACTTGTGAACTTCTAGTAGCAATTTAGGCCGGCCGTCATGTCCGGCAAACAGGGGCCGAAGCTCCGGGCGCCACGAGAGACCGGATTTTGAGATTAACAACCTTGGAAGTTCTTATCGGTGATCCCTCTGAAGTCTGACAAGGCTGACGTGTTCTAACAAAACACCTTCAAAGACCATCAGTAAGGTCTTGGAGGCGGCATCAGAATCAAAGCTCTGAAGAGACATGGGCCATAGTTACTGCTCAAACAATGGAAGGCGAGATTGAAGTCTGCGGCCAAGAAGCATCTGACACAAGACAGAGGATTGTGTCACCTGGTGGGCTCTTTGTTCCGCTTTGTTCAACCACGTTGGAAACATGTTGGAACTCTACGTAGCTAGTATCGGACAATACTCTCATCGGTAGTCATGCAGACCATGCCAAAGAAAACAAAGATAGGGCCGGGGTCAAGGGAGGCTGCAGAGCAACCATCATGCTTGGTCAAACATCTTGAAGGCGTGGGGTAACTTAGGGATAGGTAGATGAACACTACGCAAATACAAACACTTATGCGTAGGTTTTCGTACGCTCATACAGATTCGTACCGGACGGGTTTCTCATGGTTTTCGATGTCGGGCTTGGCGCCTCATGATTCCTGTGCTGATAGCTGTCTTGTGCATCTTGTAGCCAGATACATCACTCAAGCGCGAGAAAGAGCAATTTTAAGGACAAATTCTGATGATGTGGTGAATTACGATGGGCACCACAATGTAGGTATTTGATGACCTGATTGTATATCCAAAAGGGCCGTGATGTGTCCTGTACAGAAGAGAATATCACCACAAAATCCCCCTTGGACGAGTGTCCCTCTTTTGAGTCTTTCTATCCTGCTCAGCCACTTCCTTCACATTCCGGCTGGGATGTGCCGTTTGGGTTCGCGAGGAAGCCATGCGCATCCGGAATTATCCTGCTGGAGGGAGAGTCCAACCATTCATCCCTCATGGGCTGTTCCTTCGAGATGCCTGATCTTGAAAACTGTTTGCGAACCTTGGAGGTCCGTTGCAATTATGGCGCTGCCCATCGGTGATCTGTCTAGCCAGTTTAAGCATACCGCATATGTCATGGCGACTATTGTCAGCGGACCGCATTTAAGACTGCCCGTGGTTTGCATTGTACGCCGAGTCGCTGTTGGGATTTCGTCCACAGGCGTTGATGGCTGGAGCTTAGGCACCGGCTGGTCGCAGGTGCCTAAGTAAGTACTAAGTCTGTCTCTTCCAGCCGCTGTCTCTTCCCTCGCGCACTATGATGGGCTGTTCTCCTCCACCAAGCCACACTAATCTGCGGTGGGCTGCAGCCATACCGCAGTTTTGCAAGACGCCAAGAAACGGGTACTTGGAAAAGAGAAACAACGAGGGAAAGCAAATGATTTGAACATCTCATAATATTCATATATCGCCTGCGGCATACACTTCGTCAAGTCAAGTATGCTGTCAGCAGCCACTTGTCATTCTCAATTCCCTTTCCACCCGATCGAGGTCCGCCTGTACCGTAACCTCCGTACCTGAAAGTGAACGACGGATTCTTGCTCCTCCTCTCATTCCCCGGTCTTCCCCTCCCCCCCCCCTCCTGACTCCTCAACACCCGCCTCTCTTTTCCTGCTAGGGTATGTATGTGTATGTTCGAAGCCAAAGCCAATAATTGCCATCACAATATAAACAATGAAAGTCAACCCCGGTCTCGCGCCGTTGCTGTCCGTTCCCATCCGTCTTTTTTGGGATATCAAAACTCAAAAGAAACAAACAACGCTTGATCCACAAATGACTGAAACAAACCGGAAAAATCACCACTTCCTCGACCATCCTTCTGAGCCACCCCGGGGGGAGAGGACGGATGCCGTTCCGCCTGCAACGTATGCTCCGCTCTGTGCGGAAATTGAATGCTGTGGGGGGATACAAAAGCAGGCCAAGCCCATGTCTAAAAGTAAATAGTCTGACATTGTATGGTGTCGATAGCGCTTCGATGGCTGTTTCCATCACTTGCCTTATCAAGAGCCTTTTCACAGACTGGTCTCGTAGAGTTCAGTACCGCCCGTCGAAGCACTCATTTCTCTGGAGTGCTGGACTGGAAGTTGAAACTGGTAAACCGGTGGTGATGCTGTCCGTCGTAGTCCACAGGGCAAGAAATTCGAGACGGAGCAACACGACTTCCAACCCGGTGTTACACCACCCCACGCATTACAGGTTCGCCTCCTCCTCCTGAATGCTAGTCATGCTCATGCTGTGACCATCAGTGCCCGCCCCGCCCTCGAGCAGCGGCTGGCTGGGCGGCGGCATCAGTCCCTTGTTGGTGTTGGCCGGCGTCAGACCCCCGGCGTTCGCGCCACCGCCGCTGCCACCGGTGCTCGCGGCCGCGCCGCCGGTGCTGGGGGACAGCGAGATGCCCGCTTTGCTGTCGCCGCTGTTGTTATCGAGCGGGGCACCGCCGCCCTGGGACTGTGATCCGCCCGAGACGTCGGTCGAGTGCGTGATTTCGCGGTGCAGTGGGGATGAGTGGTTGGGCGAGTTGGACTTCTTGGAATAGCCGTCGCCGTTGCCACCGCGAGACGAGTTTCGAGGCGACACGCGGCCAGTCTAAGGAGTGAAAAGTCAGTCAAATAGCGCCCCGGTTGTAAGAGGAGGGGGGGGGGGGGCGGAGGAGTTCTTTCGCCTGGGGTGAGGTGCAGCAAGATTTTGTCTTTTTGGATGATCCTTGTCTTCTTCTCTTTCTTCTTGTCGTCCATTTGCGTCTTTCACCTCTCGACGACCATCAGAAGCAAAGGAGGAAGTGAAGTATGGTCAAAGAGCCAGACTGTGGGCACACTGTAGGCACGCTGAAACCACACAGAAACAAAAGCTGCTTACCTGCTTCGCCCATCTCAACCCACAACTGTTACACAAGTCACGATTCCCGCTCGGGCCCCTCCTCCACTCAGGCGTATTGCGCGTATGACAATTGGCGCAGTCGCGGATCGCATTGCCCACGCCCTTCCTCCGTTTGCGCTTCTTCTTGTTGCTCAGCAGCGTGCCAAGCTGCTCCGCCAGCAGCCGGTTGACCTTTTCCATCTGGCGCAGCTCGAACTGCCACGAGCTGCACCGGGTCGTCTTGAGCTCCTCAAAGATGTTGTCGTCGCTGGCGAGCGCCACGTCCTGCGACCCGAGCGACAGGGTCCCGCCGGACGCCGCCGACACGATGCCGTCGTTCTGCCCCGACGCCGTGCGGTTGTTGAGCCCGCTGCGGCCCGGCGACGCGAGAGACCCGTGCGAGGGCTGGATGGGGTCCTCGGGCGGCCCGCTGCTAAGAAGTGGCGCCGACTTGCCCGTGGAGGACGCCGGCGCCAGCGCTCGGCTCGATGCCTTCAGTAGCTTGGTCTGCGCCAGGATGAAGGTCGGCTTCTGGCCTTCGGAGGCATCTCCGGGGTACAATACTGTCGACGCCTGTAGCACTTGGCCCCTCCTATTTTGCACTTCATGCTTGCAGGAAACGATCCTTCCCCGCCTTGCCTTTTCTATCGCCCGTCCAAATTCAGGTCGTGTCTCCTTCCGCATGTAGTCCTGAATGCTGTTTCCGACCAGTTGATCGGGCTGCAAGTCGAGCAGCGATCGAACATTCGAGGCAACAAAGAGAAACATGCCTGACGTCGAAAGCTTCGTCCAGAGCTCGCCGTCGCCGATACCGCCGTTGGCCTCGACGTCTCTCCTGCTGAGAGCGAATACAGGCCGCTTTCGTCCCACCAAGATTATGCATTTGCGTCCCTTTCCCTGCTCCACAAAGAGAGAACCATGGCTTTCAAACCAGGTGTACCCACTTTGTTTCCTTCTCACTCGGAACACTATGTTGACGTACTTTTCCACAGCGGTATCCTTAAGCTCCCTCGTGATCGGCACGATGTCAGATGGATGGCATATTGAGGAAATCGGATTACCAACCAGCTCGTTGGGGTCGTATTCCAGAATCTTCTTGCACGAGGGCGACAGGTACAAGAACAGTCCCTTCAGCGATAGCACATGGACGACGTCGTCGGTGTTCTCTAGCAGCATCTTGTCCCAAGACTGCTTGTGCCAGTCGCTGAGCGCGGCGCCCGGCTTGAACTGCTGCAGAAGTGTCGACACGTCGTCTAATCCAAGCGTCTGGCCGCTCTCCGGGTCCCACGAGTTCGACGGTGGTGGCTGCCATATGTATTGACCAATATCACTGTGCTTGTAGTTGACTGGAAATGCGCCTTTCTTTTCTGTGCCTGCAATGGCATCGGGACATTCGACCAGGTCGATCTGGAACCCGACGAAAAACCGAATCTCGGCAGTGTCCCAAGGAATGGGTATCATTGTGAGAAGGTTGAGGAAAGGCTTGCCGCCTTTTCGGTAGTTGATCAAGCCCTGCTGGCACTCTCTACCGTCCTGTATCTTCTTCTTCAGGTTGTACACGGCGTCATTCTCTACAAACTCCCTCCTGGAGCCAGCTTCAACCTTGCCGTCCGGAGCCTGGAGGAATCGGCAATTCTGGCCGACAATGTCGTGACGACTGTAACCTGTGAGGTTCTGGAAGTTGTCGGAGACGTAAATGATGGGACAGTCATTCATGGTGATATCGCAGACCACAAAGGCACAAGAAAAGTCCACTGCGCCAAGCTGGATCTCGGGGTTTGGTCTCGTCGATACATAGTACAGTGCCCTGATCATATCGAAACCACTCTTGGAGTATATGCTCGTCTCGGAAGATTCCGCGCCTGCGGGTGTTGGTGCCGACGCAGCCACGGGCGCAGAAGTCGGTGTCTCGGGCGCGAGGCTTGGCCTCGTTGTACTGAGGCCCGGCGACAGCGGTGATGCCGAAGACTGTTGAAAAGACGTTGCGTTGGAGACTTCCCGGGACAAGCTGGGTGTCATGCCGTAAGCCGACATAGAACCGCCGTTCCCTTGCTGCTGTTGTTGAGGGGTTCCCGAGCCATTGCTGCCAAACCCTCGCGAGACGGGCACCATATCGTCATCGGTAGCTTCCAATCCCATCGAGGCAGGCGGCTGAGCCGTTGCAGCACTCATGTGATCTTCTCCTGTACCCATGTCCATGGCGAAATCGGCGTCCATACTATTGTCAAATTGAGGACTCATGTTGGGATGGTTGAACATGGACATGCTGTTCGGGTTCGAGGATATCGGGCCCATGTTCAAATTCGAGAAGCTCATCATGTTGTTCATCACATCCGGGGAGATGGGCGAGAAGTCGTTGGGGTCGGACATGCCCATGGGGGTGTTGAAACTTGCTGGATTCTGCATGGCCAACGGCGAGCTCATGGCGCTCATGTTCCCGAACGATGGCATGCTGTCGGCCAAGGTCGAAGGCACCCCGGGGGTGGAGAGCTGGCTGCCGAACTGGAAGCCTCTAAAATTGTCATTACTGCTTCCAAATTCCATCATAGACATCCTCCGATCAGCGTCGTCCTGAGCAGCCTGCGCCTGGTTGGTGGAGAAGGGATGCGGGACGCTCCGCCGTCTCCTGGTCTCGGTCGCGGTGTTCTGCGATATGATCTCGTCGATGGAGTTGCCGCCGACCATCGGCGTGTCTGAGCCCATCGGGGGCATCATGGATTGAGAATGTCGGGGCGAGCGTTGATCGTGAGGAGTTCCTTGCTGGATATTCTGCATGTTCAGATTCCCTGGTTGCCGAGCCTGCTGCTGCTGCTGCGGTTGTTGTTGGTGGTGGTGCTGCTGCTGCTGCTGCTGCTGGCTGCGCTGCCGAGCAGCTTGCAGCTGCCTCCGCATTTGCTCCGGGGCCAGCTGGTTCTGATAAAAGTGATTCATCTTGGCGGAAACATCGGGTTCTGTGTGGTTTACCCGTCGTGCCGGATTATATCCGTCCCGCCCGAATATCAATACAAAAGGGCCGAAGCTCGGGGTTGAGGTCGTCGCGGAGTAGAGTCGCTGACTGGGGCTGACACTACGACAGCTGTCTTCGTCGACGGGCACATGTGCCTGGAGGTGTTGTCGAGAAAGCTATGCGAACATGTGATTCTTGTCGCGGCTGGTGATGCGTAGTTCGGCGATAGCTCTAGGGGGCGTGCGCTTCACTAGCGGGGTTGATGGTCGAGGTCGTCGAAGAGAGAATGCGCGGCCGGATGTATTCGCCGTGGCGAGGCAGTCAGGCTGGGGAGAGGGGGAACAAAGTAGACCAACTGCTTTGTGGGTTCGATCTCGTTCTGAGGAGGTCTCGGATATCGTCTGCTTCGGCAGGTTTGGTTCACTGACGTGGGACAGTGTGGAGGCTGTCTCTCGAGGGTTCGTCCGTCCGGTCGGGGCGCAACTCGACTAAATGGGACCCGCTGAGCCCGGGTTCTGGAGCAGAAATTTCCACTCAAGATACGGGGGAGTCGTCTTCGTCTGGGGGGGAGGGGGGAATAACCGCCGAAGATGGGTCGCTCGTACGACAGAGTGAGGACCTTGAGGCTAAGCGTCGTCGTCGGTCGACTCGGGGCGGGGCGGTGCGGTGCAGGTGCAGGTGCAGCGGACGGGTGGTTGCAGGATAGGGAAATCTCGAGAGTTGGCGGTGGCACAAAAGCAGCTTGGTAAGAAGGTTACTCACCCACTGGGACGTCGTTTGGATTCGATGATGATTAGGTACCTGATAGGCGGCGCGGCATAGACCGCATGGACCCCAGTCCCGGTCCCAGTCCCATTTCTCAGAGGGCCAAGAGCTCGGGCTGCCTGGCTGCAAAGGTCGTGCAGGGGGTGGGCTGGCTGCAGCGCGGTGTGCTTGGGCCCTGCCGCGCTGCAGCTCACACTGCGCAGTGCAGAGAATGCACTGAGGACAGTGGGGCAGCCATCCTGGCCTTGGGGATTGTGGAACGCGAAGCGTGGAGAGCATTGGATGTCACCCGGGCGGGACGACATGGGTTGTCCCTCCACCTTGTCAGCCCGGCCACTCACCCACTCCCCCTGTCCTGCCCGCTCTCGCATTCCTCGACAGGTCGCCTGCTGTGTCCTTCTGCGACCCCCCGGGCCAGTAAGGTTGGGTACCGAGGCAAGGGGTAAGGTCTTCCGCAAATGGACAGGGGCGGGTTCCCGTTGGGGGAGGAGATGGGGAAAAGAAAAAGGCCTGTTTGGATCAGCGTACCGGGATATAAGACCCTTATCATCGTCGTCTCCAGGGTAGAAATTCCATGGCCCGTCCAGAGGAGAGGTCAGAGTTCGATCAACATGCACGTATACTGTTTGATCGAAGATGCGCAACTGAAGACCATTGTTCCCGTGGATGCACACACACGTACACACAATATGAGCTCACAAACAAAAAAAAAGTGCAAGGCTTTAACATATCACCAGTCGTATTGCTTTTCTTTCCTTGTCGGTTGGAATTCCTCATCCAAAGTAGGTAGGACGTGCTTGACCACCGGGTTGATGTATGCTTTTGGCCAGAGTCCTGACCTCATCTCTTTTCTACGGCTCAAGTTTCCATCTGGCAGCAGCGTTGGGCTCTAATTAAACCTCTGGACCGTGCGAAGTCACAGTCCTCGAGATTCTCGTCACCACGTCGTCATCCAATCCATTTCAACTGCCAGAGAGCGGAGCATGAGTTTGTCCGTCGAGCTTCAAGGGCCCTCCTGGCCATTGACATACTACAGTAGGGTTTTGTCATCATGTCAGGACTCTCTCCTAGAACCAAATCTACAACAACTCTGTCCGTGACGTGGAAGAGTGGTGTCCTTGGACCGAGGTGTACGATCCGCATCCCGCCTTTGGCCCCGCCGAACCGGCACCCGAGCAGGTCGCGGACCAATATCGTCCATGCCGGTCGTTGATGCGCAGCTCGTCGGCTTATCAACTTGCCTTGGATTTGGAGCACGCGCGTCGCCCGAGCCACATGCCAGGTAGACCGAGGGCCTGCTCATCCACGGGATCTTCTGAAAAATCCGCACCTAATTCCCGGTTTTTTAGGTCTTAGGAGGGTGTCTCATGAGGTGTCTTGGGATGGTCTCATAAGGGGACTTCTCTTGTTTTTGGTCTTGAGGCTGAGACTTTTCCCTTTGAGGGTGTTATATTGTGTATATGGCAGCCTTGCAATAAGGTTGTATTTTTTCTTCTTTTTTTCTTCTTCACACATTCAACTACGAGATGCCCTCGTGCCGTCCATTGAACGACTGCGCTGACAGGCGATTGAAAAAACAGGCGCATGCTCGTATCAGTCCAGGACCCCGCGCACCTCGCAAGTACTTCTAAGCCCTGCTGGGCGTGCTGATGAACTTGAGTTTCGAGGCCAAGCGCGCAGCGGAAAGTCTCCCGCTCGTCCATTCTTCTTCTTCTTCTTCCATCCCGGCCCGCGTGTGTCGTGGGGCATTCTCCCCGGCCTTATCACATCACGGACGCCCGAAGTGCACTACGCATGAACGTCGATCCCCCGACCCTCCTTCAAAGAAGGAAGGAAAACAACAACAATTTATCCGGCATTGATACTGGCAGCACCGATCGACCCTGGTCGGTGTTTTGGAGACGCCCGCATGCCGTTTCAACATTGCCATCCCATTTTCCCATCCCCTCTGTTTCCCGTCCACCCGCCGCCCCCCCTCCAAAGAAAAAAAATAGCCCGACACGAAATGCCTACCCGTTGCAGTAGGTCGTCAGTCGCCTGGTCACGAACAGCGTCGCATTGTGCACGTGGGTGCACTAGCTTCGTCTCTGCTTCTCGAATTTGGTGCAACAACAGCCGTGCGTGCCCCCCTCTCTCTCCCCCCTCCGCCCACACGCGCCGCTCTGCGGCTCAAAGCTTAATAATGTGACACCACGAGTTCGCCCGTTCCGAGCTTCCTCATTGGCGGCGTCCGCAGTGTGGTGCACATTTCATTCCATATGTTGCGTTCGTGCCAAGGGCGCTCCCGAACGCGTATCTGGCATTTGGGCAGAACTCGCGATAAGCCCTCATCCTCGGGGGGCACGCTCAAGGCGCGTGCGCTTTTGCTAGAGCGCAGACGGGGGGGCGGGCATTGGACAAAGCGATCCGTCGGGGGCTCGACCCTGTTGTGCTCGCAAGACGTCCGTCGGCAAGGGTGTGCGAGATTCTAACTTTCACGTGCTCGAACGTTATCTACGGTATCTGCAATTCTAGTAGTGCTTTTATTGGTGAAGAATTCTTGATACTCCACGTTAATGCAGCCTGTGGCTAGGCCTACCTCGACCCGAGGCGGGGGAGACCACTCCCCGAAATTGAGAACTGCGGTAGGGTGGAAGGAACGATTGGCACACGGTTAGTGTGTATGTACAGAACAATTCTGCCACCTCATAAACCCAAAGGTCCCCAGGCCCTACACTAGTCAATCTGATTGGACTATATCATACTGCTAGAGCTTCGGCTGTCCGTTATTTTTCAAGCGCTTGTCACCTCGGGTCAAGCGGGCTTATGAATTGACAAGTGCAGAGATAGAGCAGTCACATGCAGGTACCTAGGCACTTACTTCATATCTCAGGTTCACATCCACGCCTGACTAGTATAATGTCAAGACGCCGGTGAACTCTTGGGGGCGCACCATTCTCTCAAGACTGCAATGGGATGAGCGTTGCCGGAATTCAGAAAGGGCTGTGTCTTCCCAGATAATACCGAACTTGGATGCTCGCTAGTGTTGATAGCGGCCAGCGAAATTTCACATTCCTCGGCGATTAATGTAGAGCCAGACAGTGTACCGCCTGACTTAAAAGGGATCCAGATGTCTGCGAGCAGCATACTCAAATACCTAGAAAGTGTGACTTATGTCGGCGCATACTGGGTCTCTGAAGGAACACTGAACAGGGACTCGGCTCGCCCGACTTCGGGACGCATTACCCAAGGCCCTTAAGCTCGAAACTACCAAATACTCTGGACGTCAGTTGTATTTCCACTTCTAAGTGGATATATAGTGAGTTGGTGAGCAATGGTACTCACTGTTTCCCCGTCATCTACAGCTATGTTGGCGCTTGAAGGGCGGAGGGTTTGCCAATGATAAAGTAATTATCAGGAAGGGATCAAAGATCAGCAGCTTGCGTCATTATCAGCCTGTCCGAAATGATAGTACAGGACACGAAGTGTACATGAAATATCTTGGACAGACAGACAGACTCCCTCCAGCCTGGGGGCCACTGGCTACCTAGGTATATGCCAACGGCACAAGCAGAAGACCCTCGCGTCCTCGCGCTCTTTCTTCGACTCCGTCCAGCATCAGCATCCATCTCATCTTCATTTCATCATTTTGTCCTGTCAATGATATCAGCGTAGACTCCAGAGAGACTTGAAGCCGTGCTATTCCTCCTCCTGACGCTAAACAGGCCCTTGCCCGAGGCCTTGCCACCACCTTTCTCCTTCCTTCGCCCGCCGCCGCCACCGCCACCACCACCACCACCAGCAAGGGTTGGCGGCCACAACTCGTCCCTCAACGTATCCTCATCAATATGGCTTTTAGGAAACACCCCAAAGCGCCCCTTGCTATTCGTGCCACTCCAGCACCACGCTTCCCTGCCACCACCGACCACGCCCTCCACGAGCACCGGCCACCCGACGTTCGTGATCCTCTCCCCCTTGTCAAAGCCCACCCACCCCTTCTCGGCCGCGTCGCGGATGCTCGCCGCCGGGTCCCACCTCCACCTGGCCACCACGCTGACGGAGCTGCCACCGCCGCTACCACCGGCGACGGTGGTGGCCCCCGCCCCCTGGAACTGCATGGGCGGCGCGTCCATCCGGCCCGGGTTGGGCTTCTCGAGCTCGACGGCCCGGGCCGGGAAGTACCCCCACTCGCCGTCGTGCCAGCCCACGCACCATTTGCCGCGCGCTCCGCGCACGAACTCGACGCCGACGATGCGCGCCCCGGCGAAGAACTGCAGCAGGGCCTCGGCGCCCTTGCCGTCCGGCCGCGGCAGCTTCTTCTCCGCGTACCGCTGGACGTGGCTGCGGCTCGCCGTCGCGACGGGCAGCCGCGCTAGCACATCGGCGGGGGGCATCGACCCGCCACCCGCCGGTATTGACGACGAGGGCGGGGGCGGGGGCGGGGCCGGCGACGGCGGTTCCTCGGTCAGCCACAGGTCGAAGTCGCTCACGCGCGGGTCCGTGGCGAGGACCTCCTTGCCGTAGAGCACCGTGACGCCGCTCACCTCGGGGAGGGGCTGCGGGTGGCGCGCGAGGTGGCGGAACAGGTCGTCGCTGCAGCGGAACACGGTGGCGTCGCCCTCGCGGACGACGGCGCCCGCCCGCGCGCAGAACAGGCAGCCGTAGAAGGCCTCGGAGGGCCGCTGCGAGACGAGGTGGGACTTGTAGAGGAGCCGGATGCGGAACAGCACGCCGCCCGCGCGGGGGAACGTCGCGCGCGGGGACTTGTCGTTGACGTCGAGGTACTAAAGCAGTCCCTGATTAGTATTTTGAACTTCAACAATTTCACGGGGTGTCCTTAGAGGTGTCTTAGGAGGTGCCTCACAAGGGGGGGGGGGGAGATCACAAAGAGACTTTGCCTTATAGGACGCCTCATAAGACACCTCACAAGGCAGAACATTGGGAAGGTTTGGGTGTGGGAAAGTTCCTTACGAGCTCTGCGAAGGCGTGGCCGTAGCAGCAGCCGTCGCACCGCGCCGTCGCGGTCGAGACCCCCGCGACGTGGCCCGCGAGCCGCCGGATGCCGTCCTGGTGTGCGCTGGAGCGGAAGGTCTGCCCGCCGGCGCAGAAGCCCCCGAGGACGTAGAGGCTGCTGCGCGGGCTGATGGAGGTGTCTGGCTCGCGGGGGCTGGGGTGGGAGGGCTGTGAGGACGTGAGGGAATGGGAGGAGAAGCCCGTCACGGAGCCGTGGTCTGAAACGACGCTGGCCCATTCCTCGGGGATCGCGGATGGCATCTGGGCTGGGGTGTGGGCTGCTTCGGGCAAGGTGAAATTGGACGGTCGGTGGTGTAGACGATTATGATGCTGGTGCTGCTGCTGCTGCTCGAGGGCTGCGGCTGGGAGAGCGAGCGGGGTGAGGTTTGGCACGGAATGGACAGGGTCTATACGGGTTTCGATGGTCTCTCCGGGTGCATGCATGCGCGGCGAAGTTCCATTCTTGTTATAAGAGTCCTCGACGCTCGTCGCCTGACTGAGCGGCGACAATCGTGCTCGCTCGGGGCTGTTGGGGTCGACAGAGCTGGAGGCGGCCGAGGACTCGATGCCGAACTGGCCCAGCTGCGAGAGAATGGGCGACAGCGGGCTGAAATCGATCACAGAGGCATGTTTCGGCCTGACCACACCGACAGCCTGGTGCTCTGGGATGGTCAGCGACTGCAAGGTCTGCGATTGATGAGGCTCAAGACGAGAACCAGCCCGATGCGGCGGAGATCGCCCTGGTGGATCAGCTTGATCGCTGACCCAGGCATTGGTGCGCGTCCCTTGGCTTGATCGCGGCCTCGGAAAGACCGAGTAGGTCGCGCCGGTGGCTTCCGTGTTGGCCGGGCCTGCCGACGAGTCTTGTTGCTGCTGGTGAGCAATGTCCTGCCTGGGGGCCGGGGCACCTGCTCGGTCTTGTTCGGCGTGCCTCTCGGGCGACTCAGCTCGACTGGATGGACCGTGTTCTAGGGGGTCCTGTGGTGCTTGCGGCAGCGTAGGAACCATCTCGCCGGCGGCGGTGTACGCTGGTGGTGGCTGAAACTCGACACTTCCAGCACTGACCTGTGAGACGCGCCGGCTGCTGGCCATGCTTCGTTGAGACCGGACCGAGCCAGCGTTCGGGCGATCATAATTGCGCCGGCTGTTCGGGACCCTGAGGGGATGGGGGACCAACTCTGCTGGCTCCGAGGATGGCGATACTACTGGGCTCGCCTCTGGCTTTCCGCTAGTCCGTTGCCGAACTGCCGATTTGGGCGGCAGAGACGGCGGTGGAGAACTGCTTCGCTCTCCTCGTACGCCGGCAGGAGTTGGTGAGCGTCGGGTTCGAGGAGCCTGTCCCGCTGGCGTGCCTGGTGTGCCTAGCGCAGACGAGGCGGATGGCGATTTTGTGCTAGCGGGCAGCGGCGGCAGTGGAGGCAGAGGAGGAAACTTGGTGGATGGCGGTGGCGAGTATGATCGTGGCTTGGGGTCCTGGAACTTGGTCTTCTTGATGATGTCGATGACGTCCAGAGCAAGAGCTTTGGTTGCGGCTTGGACCTCAGTGAACCGTGATGCTTCGAATGTGTCCGCCTCTGTGTAGTCCTCAAAATCGTAGAGTATGTCCTCCAGCATTCTCCGTTTCTCCTCGACGCTTTCTGACAATCATCAGCAACAAGGTCCAGGCGATGGGAGGTTGAACGAATTGAAACTGTGAATGTACCATTCTGGCTCAAGCTGTTTCTGAAAGTATCACCATACTTCTCAATCTGACCATCCCACAGTGGTTGTAATCTCCTCAACGCCCTTTCACCTTCTTTCACGACAGCCTGAGCGGCCTTTAGCATGAGTTTCGACACCCCGACATCCTCATCCGCGATGTCTTCCGCGTTGGTTACCGCCTCCTTGCCTCTCTCGACCACCTCACGGAACGGTTCGAAGATGAGGGCCTCAGCATCGACGCCCATCCTGTCTGACACCAGGGACAATCGATGTAAGAGAGTGTGGTGGGGAGAGACCCCGGACGAGAATATACACGGGCGTGTAAGCGTTTCGGCTGCCGGCTTTCGAGAACAAGATCAAGCAGATATCCAGTGGGTAATCCAGACCCCAAGGAAAAAGAGCCGATGGGGAGGTCTGGAAGTGACAACTTTAGAATCGTGTAGAAAGCTGGGGCCGACTTGTCTCGGGATCACCTGCGCAGAGGATGATGTCTGTTGCTGCACATGGCACTCCTTCGGTCACTGGCTTACAGCAAGCATGAAGCAGGGAGGATCAACGTCAAGATCGGGCGAAAACGCTGGGGGATCAGCTGCGTAGCATATAAGGCAGAGGACGACGACGAGCAGCAGTCGGGTCTCGAAAAGATCAACGTTGCCTTGCGTCGTCGCCTCAAAGCTTATTAGGAAGATCCGTTCCTTGGCCGAATACTCGCTCCAATGATAAGGTCACCAGCCCTATCCATGGGTGAGAGTGAGAGCCCAACAGGCCTTACATGCACATTGCATGCACACAAACACCCCCATATTCATCCCGAGTACCAGAGTGCTGAGTGCCAGGTACTTCTCGACGGTCGATTCGATCAACGAGCCTAGCGAGAAGATCGGGCGTGAGATTGCCCTCCGGGGTCCAACGATCCTCCCTGACCGCAAGAGGTCAAGCTCAAGGGCGAGTGCAACGGTGAGCGGTAAGCTTTCCCACCCGCGCTACCGTGGCGTGTGTGGGCGTCGCGTTGGGGCTCCCAACCGGCCTGCATGAGGGGGAATAAGTGGCTGCTGGCGTCATTGCTCTTCGCTGCATTGCGCGGCATGAAGTGATGGTGCCGCGGTTTTCGTACATTTGTATGTATATACGGAGGTAGTAGGGGAGAGATTTGTTGTTGATCTGACCTCCGGATCTGAGCAAGTTCGTCCGGCCCGCGCTCGACGCCCTGCACCCCTGATGCACAGCAAACGCAAAATGACTTGTGTGCCTACTTATGATTTCATCCGACAGGCTGGCCCTTGACTGGCCTGCTTGATTGCGCAGCCGGTCCCCGCCCCGGTCGGGAGGCACTCGGAGTCGGTGACCGGGACCCAGGGGGACGTGCAGGTGTGTTGATGAACGAGCCTATTGGATGGTGTTGCAATCTGCCTGTCCAAAACTTGATGACCTGGTGTTGGTCGGCAGAGACCTGAGAAACCGGGGGGAGGGGGGGGCAGGCGTTGAAGAACGCGCTTCTTGGTCTTCGTCGCATGAGGTGCGTGACAGAACCCTCTGCGGCCGCGCCATGTTCGGAATGGATGGTTGCTCGACAAAGTTGAATGGTCTATCGTATCGTGTCATTTTTCGCCTTAGATTTTTTATACTTTCAGTCAGGGGCTTCCACTCCCCCGCGAATGCGTGGACATCCTGACAGCATACTGGGAAGTCAATTTTAATCGTGGGAAATCACAGAGGTCGATCCTGAAATTAAAGCATCCACGTGCTCATGAGACATCAAGCGCAATCACGCGTGCTTGGCCGATGTTGGCCTTGCCTATCTATTACCTGGCTGTCATATTGAACAAATCGCACAGCATGCTGGTGTTGGCCCAGCAGATTTCAGGTTGTGGACATCGTTGGAAGAAAGTAGAGCCGCAGCGCCACCCCTTTACGGCGTTTCCATCAACCAGGCGCTTGACTCCGACATTGAGCAACCAATACGTGCCTGTCAACCCCATCTGTGCTTTCAAATATTCGAGTGCCTGATGCGCCCGGAGAGACTCTTTAACTCACACCGTAGTAGTCACACGTTCAGAGCGTTATACAGCACAGCCGCCACGTGGGGTCAATACTGGCTGACCTTTGCCCAGGCGAACCGTCGGATGGACGTGATCGGAACAGCGTGTTGCCTTGTCGCGACCGTCATCCATCAGACGTAGAAACACGTTGGTGGCAGGCGACCGAGAGGGATATAGGATCTGGTGTAACAGGTTATATGCATTTATATTCATCCATCGTAATAACGGTGTAACCAGAAGTCTATGCCACACGCACGGGATATCATAAACAAAAAACGCCGACAACAAGAGGTGACCGATCAGTGTGCCATGACCTCGGATTGAGGGTGAGCATCAGGGGCATCACCCATGTCAACGTCCATCTCGTCTCCATCGGCAGCGCCTTCCTCGGGAGCGCCCTCCTCCAGCTCGTCCTCGTCCTCGCTCTCGCCCTCAATATCGACACTGCCGTCCTCGGACATTTCATCGTCATCCGGGACGTGCTCACCCTCGCCGTTGGTGACACCGGCCATGGCGGCATCATCAGCATTGCCATTAGCAGCAGAGCCCTCGCCATTCGCCTCGGCGGCAGCCTCGACAGCGTCCTCGTCCAGGTCGGCTTCATCAGCACCGTAGTCCTCTTCATCGACGTTCAGGTCAGCCTCGGGCTGCTCAGGAGGGAACTCGGCAGGCGCGGTGGCATCGTTATCCCTGTATGAAGAAGAAAGAAGAAAGGTCAGTCAAATGCCACTCAAGCAACCAGCACAAGTAGGGCAGAGTAGGTAGCCGCCCGCAACATACCACTTGATGGCGAAACGTGTGACACGGGGCTTCTCCGCGAGGATGTTGCGGCGGATCTTCTCGATGATGGGCTTAGCGGGAGGATCGGCGCTCAGCTCCTCGACCTCGTACTCGTTGTTGACGTAGTAGCCGACGCGCACAAACTCGCGGCCATCGTAAGCGCAGGTCAGGAGGACAACCGTGACGCCCAGGACCTCGGCGTCAGGGATGCGCTTGGTGTCGGGGGCATCGGCCTCGAAGATAAACTTGTTGACACCGACGGGAATGGGGCCAACCAACAGGGTGTCAAGCTCCTGATCGTACTGGTCCGAGGTGGCAGAGCCGACGTAGGTCAGTTTCCACTCGAGATCTGCAGTGTGCGAAAAACGGTCAGATGTTGTTGCAAGACATGGAGCCTGCGCCTCGAATTTGCGGCGGGTGGATGCTTACCCTTCTCGAGCTGCTCCAAGCACTCGAAGGTGATCTCGAACTGGTAGTTGTCGGTGAACTTGGCGGGGTTGTTGAGGATGTTGACCCCAAGCAAAGAGACAACAGACATGGTGGGCGAGGAGAGTACTGATGATGATTTCTTGGTGTATTGGTTGACTGAATGGCGGGGAGAAACAAGACAAGTATGTAAGTATGAGATCAAAGTGTCATGGAATGGGGTTTGTTGATGCGTGGGAAGAAAGACTGTGCCTGTACACCAGCTCAGCAGACCCAAAAAGACGCGACTTGAGAACCGCGTAAATGGAAAGAGATCCCCATACGCGACTGCGGCTTTTGCTCAGAGTGCAAGGGGCCGCTCTGGACCTCGGGCGGGGCCTAACAGAGGACTACCCCATTCGTTTGCAGGGGCTGCTAGGGGTGGGCTCACCTCTTGTGCTGGACACCACCAGGGGTCCAGCCCCTTGTATTGGGATACTTGGGTACAAACTTTCAAACATTTGACAATCCAGTCAATGCGCCATGTGCAAGACTAAAAACGTCTCTGGACTGGAGACCTACAGATTCTCAGTTCATCTACAAATTTTCAAATCATAGCAATCTAGCTGATATATAATTACGAAAAGAGAGCAGTACACGACAAAGCTGGGCACAGAGGATCCTGAGCCTGACCTGACTTGGGATTCTGAGGCTGCCGCTGCTTTTCCTTTCTCATGTGGTGTCTGTCGTCAGTACAGGCGAACGCCTCGCCCGGCAGGCAGGCAGGACCACGGCTGCAGGGCTGCAGGGCAACATCCCTAGGAGGCTCTGTTTTTGTATGGTAAATTCTAGCCCGTGCGCGGAGTGCTAGTGCACTTGTGGACTAGTGCCAGATGAACTGCCCCTGGCTCTTGACTGACCTCCCAAAAAAAGATGGCTTCCTTTGATCAATCCTGGCCACCTCCAGCCGCCTCTCCCGTCTACAACAAACCCCCACGAACGACCACAGCTCTTGAGACGCGCCGACGAGGCTTGTCTTTCCGCCTGATACAGACCTCAGTCTCTGCTTCTGCATTTCTTTCATCACTGTCGTCAACATCGTTCTTGCGCGCCGGTTGCTCATTCAGCTTCCGCGACTTCCCAGGCTCCTACAAGCCATACACACGAGACCAGCGCAGACCGCCGGTCTATCAAAGACCACCCGTCACAGACATCGATCCACCAACTCTAATGAACTCCATCTAGTTCTTCGACTAATCGCCACTCGTGGGCGACCCCTCGCGATTGAGCGCACCGCTGCTCCCCACGACCCAACCCATCCCAAGCCAGCCACTCCGTTCCTCTATACCCTTTCCCTTTGCGCACTCTACGTGACACCTTCGCGAATATGGCGAGCGAGGCTGTCGAGGAGATCTCGTGGGCGCAAGATGGCGGCGAGTATCAGGTTGATGGAGACAGTGGGGTTATACAAAATAGTGACAACGCTCAACAAGACATCAACACTTCCTCTTCCGTGGCCCTACAAACATCTGGTGATCCCGCATCCCATGCTGATGGCGCTTCCGAAGATGTGGGTGAATACGATCCAGAGTCTGTTGACCTGGCTCTCTTGCCCCACCAGGAGCAGGTGCAGAGTCCACAGAACAGCCTCAAACCATCTCCTCAACCCACTGCCCAGCAGGCGCCGGTGCCCAAGAAGCGCAAGACTGCCGGAGGCTTCCTAGTGGGAGACTCCGACTCGGAGGACGATGCCCCTGCGCCCGCCTCCAACGGTCTGCCCGCTCAGCCCGCTCAGCCCGCGCAGCCGGCTCAGGCTTCTCAGGCTTCTCAGTCTCTTTCCCAGTCTCCTCTTCATACCTCTACTCCTGCTCCTCAGGCTCAAGAAGCCGTGTCTAATGTGCCCTCCGCTTCCCAGGCGAACCCTGCGCAAGCAACCTCGGCCGAGACGTCGGCTGGTCTTCCCGGGGTTGTGGCGTCTCAAACCGGCGATGCGTCCCGCCTCCCACAAGATGTCGTAACAATGCTCGAGGAGCGGATCAAGCAGGAACCTCGGGCAGCCATGGATGCCTGGCTGGACCTCATCGCAGAGATGCGTCGGAGGAACGACGTTGATGCACTCAGAGGAGTGTATGAGCGCTTCCTGGCGGTGTTCCCCCAGTCTGTAAGTATGCCAGGCTCACAATCAACCAAGGCGCTAGGACTGACCGTTTGCAGGCGGATGTGTGGACAGCGTGGATGGAGCTGGAGCTCGACATGAACAATTTTGCCAGGGCCGAAGACCTCTTCAAGAAGACATTGACGACCATCCAGAACGTGAAGCTTCTGACCGTCTACCTCGAGTATATCCGACGACGCAACGACTTGAGCGATCCGAGTGGCCGAGCTCGTGACGTAGTCACACAGTCCTTCGAGTTTGTTTTGAGCAACGACGTTATTGGTGTTGACAAGGACTCTGGCCCCATATGGTCTGAGTACATTCAGTTCATCAAGACAGCGCCGGGGTCAGTCGGAGACCAAGACTGGGAGAGCAAGAAGAAGATGGATTCGCTGCGCCGGGTCTACCAACGAGCGATCGCAATTCCCACCAGAAACCTGAACACGTTGTGGCGGGAGTATGAACAATTTGAAAACTCGATCGATAGGAAGCTAGGCCGTGCGCTCGTGAGCCAACACTCCCCAAGCTACATGTCGGCCAAGAGCGCCAACATGGCTCTGGACAATATCACCCGACGACTACAACGAAACAACCTGCCGCGCCTCCCTCCGGCACCGGGCTTCGACGGTGATGAAGAATACGCTGAGCAGGTCGAGCTCTGGAGGAAATGGATTGTCTGGGAGAAGTCTGATCCTCTAGAGCTCAAGGCCGAGGAGCCCAACACGCTGAATAGCCGTATCCTGTATGTTTACAGACAGGCCCTCATGGCACTGCGGTTCTGGCCAGAGATGTGGGTCGACGCAGCGGAATGGTGCTGGGAGAACGACATTGGCGGTACAGATGGCCGTGATCGAGGATTGGATTTCCTGGTGGAAGGGATTGAGGCAAACCCCGAGAATGTTCTGCTAGCTCTGAAGCATGGGGATCGAGTTGAAGGCACCTACCCCATTGGCGAAGGCGACGAAGCCAAAGTGGATCGCGGGAACGCGGTTAAGGCCCCCTACTACAAGGTACTCGATTCTCTCTACGAACTGGCGAAGAAGTTCAAAGAGGAAGAGAAGGCGGCTATCGAGAGGATCAATCAAAATGCTCTCTTTGTGCCTCCAGCAGACAAGTCCGCCGAGGATGACGAAGACGCAGGCACACCTGGCGATACAGCAGCGAAGGACGCTGCCAAGCAAGCCCAGATCAAAGCAATTCAGCAAGGGTTCTCCGTGAGGAACAACGGACTGTCCAAGACGATTTCCTATGTGTGGATCGCATTGGCTCGGGCTATGCGCCGTGTTCAGGGAAAGGGATCCCCTCAGTCGGGTGCCAATCCGAATGGCCTCGGCGGGATGCGTCACGTATTCTTCGAAGCT
This sequence comes from Dendrostoma leiphaemia, assembly GCA_026120015.1. NCBI lineage: Eukaryota > Fungi > Ascomycota > Sordariomycetes > Diaporthales > Erythrogloeaceae > Dendrostoma > Dendrostoma leiphaemia. The sequence continues at coordinate 186,511 of JALRMF010000050.1, forward strand.
CGAACGAAGGGCAAACTCTCCAGCGACGTTTATGTCGCGATTGCCCTGATGGAATGGAAGGTCTATAAGGACAATGCTGGCGCTAAAATTTTTGAGCGTGGCGCCAAGCTTTTCCCCGAGGATGAATACTTCATCGTCGAGTACCTCAAATTCCTACACTCAAGGGATGATTTCACCAGTAAGTTGAGGTTAAATAAAACCCAATGCGATTCGATCGCTGACCTGAAGGCAGATGCAAGAGTCGTCTTCGAGAATTGCGCCAAGCGGTTGACAGAGAAGCCAAGCTCACTGCACAAGGCTAAAGCAATCTTTGCATACTTCCATAAGTACGAGTCGGAATATGGTGACCGATCTCAGATTGTGAAGCTGGAGCAGCGCATGGCAGAGCTCTTCCCTGATGATCCGAGGCTGAAGCATTTCGCCGCACGATTCTCCTCACAGAATTTCGACCCCATCGCTACTCGTATCATCGTTTCGCCCTCACAAATGCGCCCCAAGACCATCCTGCCGTCCATCGAACAACGAGCATCCATTGTGCACAGCCCCCGACCGTCGCTTCGACAGGTTAACAGCCCTCGTCCGCAATATGTTCCAATGACGAATTCGCCGAAACGACCTCTCCCTGCGGACGACTTTGAAGAGTCCCTCAACCCGCCTCGCAAGATGCAGCGCGGCGAATCGCCCCTCAAAGGTGCGGCTGGTCGACGTCTTGATCAGCAGAGGCGTGTGCAAGCTGCGCCTATTGCTAGAGACATCACCTTCTTGTTGGGTCTACTGCCCACTGCCTCGTCCTACACACTGCCTCGTTTTAATGCTCCTGAGATGGTTCGTCTGGTCAACAATCTGCACATTCCAGAACCAAAAGACTGGAAGGGCCCTGACAAGCCTGGTCGTAATGATGGCCCCCGTCTGCAGGTCGCAACCCACAACCGCCAGGCCTCATCTGGCTCGCAGAACCCCTACTCGCGCAACTCTCCCATTACTGGTCGAACCTCGAGTCCTTTTGACATGAGCCGTGGGCGAATTGCTCCAGCTGCTAGTACCTACCAGCAATCATCTCTTCGACCCGAATCAAGCTCTGGCTACGAACAGCCTAACATGTATCGCCAAGATGCACCCCCGCCCATGGGCTTCATGCCGACTATGCCAACTCCTGATGCAAGCGGAGCTTGGCCGCCCCCACCACCACAACTCTACGGCGCGCCTCCTCAGGGCGAATATGCAATCCCTTCGCCTTACGGACAGGCACCACCACCTCAGCAACCACCTTATGGTCGGTACTACTAGAGTGACTGCAGCTAGTTGTGGTCAGCATCGGGCGGACGATCGGGATCTGACTCCATTTGTGGAATTCCAACACAAAATTGGGCGGAGGAGTCATTGAGAACATCGCTAGTGGACGCCGAGGCGACCATGACCTTTCGTGTCGGCCTCAGTCAGCTTCTTTTGGGTCCGTCGCATTGGGTCTCTGTTTCTGGCGACACGTGTACGATAACGAGGTCTCCAACTTCACTCACGATAGTGCCTCTTCGATTTTCGGGACGAGTCGAATCTGGGTGTTGAAGTAAAGCTTTGCATTCAGGCTAGGTGCTCACAGAGATTGACTTTCGTACGGGCGCTTCGATATACGACAAGGAGGCCGTTGATGTGGAAGGATCAAAATCGTCACTGGTGATCGATCAACACCCGACATCACTTGTGCCCTGTCTACAGGGGCGGTGAGTCGCGGCTGGATGCGCTGTTTTTAAGGTTGGCTGCGATTGGGATCAGCCGTTATCTCTACGGCTTCTGTGCAACCTTGGTGCAGCAGAACGCATCCTTGAGATAACCACAGGTGGATGAGTAGAAAGGGATCCATGGATATCGTGTCTCTGTGGCTGCTACAAGGTAGATAGATGAGTGACCAATTAAACCACTTCTCGTTGAAGTCCTCGTTACACCTACTCTTGATTGATCTGTTTTCGTGCGACCAAGAAACTGCCTGTGCCGTGACAAATCAAGCATACGAGTCTTCGTATAGTGCTAGGTCTATTCCTCATGCTTACACCGGGGCCAACGGTTCAAGTTGTGCCTTCGTCTTGCCTGCACATTCTACATATCAATACCACAATGTGTCAATGTCTCCGTTTCGAAACCAGCGAAGCAGCACACCACCTTCTTCACTCACGCCCACCATCCTGGTCCCCACTCGCGCGGCCAGGCCCCAGGCAACCAAGAATTCAGAATCCCCGCCAGCTCCGATGCAGATCTGAACGAATTCACCGTCACGCCGGGCGAGAAATCAAACCGCAGTCCCGGTGTGGCGAGGAGGCCTCTCTCACAACGACACAGGACCATCTCTGGCTCTGTCCCGTCCAGACCGGGCTGGTACACCACCGCGACCTCGGGCGCGGTCCTCCGGCCGGCCGGCCTGAAGTCTCCCGACTCCAGCGCCCAGCGTCGGAAGTGCCAGAACACAAACAGAAATTCGATCTGCACGTGAGTGCGCATGATACACTTGTCGCGCACCCTGAGCGTCATCCTGTTCAGGTTGGGCGCGCCGAAGAGCTCGCGCAGCGCGTCCAAGGTGCGGTCCCATATGTTGAAACCGGGCTCGGTCACGTCGATGATCACCTCCGAGACGAGCTCGAGGTCGCTATCTTTGGACCACGGGCCGGGGGAGGAGAATGGGGAGGAGGGTGCCGTCGAGACGTGCGGCAGGTCAGACTGGTGTATGGTCAGCATCGTCGGGTGCGCGGGCGAGCACGCCCGCGGACCCCGGTGCTCCCGCGAAAGCCCGCAGGAAGTAGCACCGTGCGACTTCGTATGCCTTGCGGTTGACGAGCATCATCCGCGGCACGGCGGCGTGCGCTTCGGTCTTGCTCTCCGTCTCCCCCCATGCGCCCTCGTCGTCGTCCTCTTCCTCCTCCTCGCCGGCACCACCACAACTACTCGTCGTGAGCACGACCTCGGTCGGGTCGGGAGTCATCCCGCGCCGCCGCCTCCCAGATCTGCAGCCGCAGCTCCTGGGGCAGGTCGGCGAAGCGGCGGAAGCTGGGCGCGGGCCCCTGCGCATCCAGCCATGCCCGCCGCCTGGCGCAGCGGTTCGCGACGGCGGCGGCCCGGCGGGCGGCGTAGTCGCCCGCGTCGTCGCTGAGGGACCACAGGCGGAGGTCGCGGTCTGCAGCGCGCAGGGCCGCGAGGCCCGGTGGGGCGTTGGAGGCGATCTCGGGCGTGTGCTCTGCCACGAGGGGCGCCGCGCGGAGGGAGCCGTCTGCGCGGCGGAGGTATCTGCACGCGGGCCCTTGGATGGGGGAGCGCCATGTCTCGACGAAGGGATTGTTTCTGGATGGTGCGTGAGTGAAGATGTTTTTGCGTTGGAGATGGAAAAAGAGGAGGCAGCAGACCTGGGCTCAGGCGTGTCTTGGATTTGATCTTGCAATGATTTTGGATTCGGGCGTTGCGAGACGTTCAAGCTGTGTCAACATAATATTATGGCAAGCTCGGGAGTTGAGAAAGTCTCTATGGGAAAGTTGTAGGGCTGCCCGGCCGCGTAGTGAGCCTCCAGGTCCCAGCCAACAGCCTGTGCCTCGCGACTGCATGTCTTTCTTGGGATTGACTTCTCCACGCACCTTGCCCTACTTTACCGCACACTTGCATCATGCATAATTTCAGCTTCGACGTTGTCCCCGTTCCTCTTCGACCTCGATCACTGTTGCGGTAAAACATGGCAATTCTTCTGAGACTTCTATCACCCGTCCCCGGTCGTCAATACAAAAAGCTGCTCAGCCGTTTGCTGAGCAGATGGAAGCTAGACAGCCCACGTACTCCGAAAATTGCTATTGGAAAAGAAGATGGAGAACTTCTGATACGGGAGTATAGTGTACGTGCGGACGAGGCTATAACGACACAAGCCTACATAGTGTGTGACGAACTAACTTGGATTTGTACTTCGCCCGGTGCAATTTTTGTATAAATTCGGGTCGTCATCGGCCATGGCTTACTAGCAACGAACAGTATTCCACCTGCACGTCATAAGACACAGTGTATACATCGCCTGTTCCTCCAAGATAACCGTTACATCGTGCAGCCTTGTAGTCAGCCTTGCGGCAAGGCAAGCCTTGTCTAAAAGCGGTTTCGCGCCGCGGCGCATGTTGTCGTGTCCTTAGTGCCGGCCCATTGATGGCTTGCGAGTCGCACTTTGGGATAGTGCCGCCTCGTTCCCGCAGTCTCGTCGAACGTAAGCGCGGGATGGTGGCTTGCAGCCTTCCGTCAGACCAGTACTAATATGTGCGTTCGTTTCATTTGTGTTGAAGGCCGAAGACCTCATGCCTGGCTGTCTCTGATGCCACACCGCCCCCCCCCCCCCGGGGTCCCAAAAAGACAAAGTAAAGTCTTGATGGTTTGTCCAGACCACCCTCGTCCCGCGGCACCTTTGCCAGGGTAGTAGACTTGTTGATGGCAGCGGGCATTGGGGTCGTCTTTCGGTCGGATCGTGGTGACTTGTCCGCCTCGCGAGATCGAGCCTTTCCACCTCCATGCATCAGCTTAGTATCCTCTCTATCCTGCCTCCGCAAGCCTGTACCACTGGGTCTTCGAGTGACCCGCGGCTCGGCTGCTTTCAGCTCTAAGTCTCGACGGTAGCGCCTTGGCTCTTCGTATGGGGGGCTCTTTGGCCGTAGTCTTCGACCGCAAATTGCCCAGGCTCGGTGGTGTTGAAGAGGCCGCCCAATCCTCCGAGACCATTTCAGCCCGAATGTGTGATCACTTATTAGTTGTTGCGGCCTCCCCATTCCTGTGCTAGTTTGATCTGTCGTCGTGGTGCCGGAGGGTCTAGGGATTCCCAGCCAAATGTTGCCTCCCCCCAGGGCACGGGCATATGTCCCGTGGTCACCTCCTGAACCAAATCCCTGCTTGTCCTAGTCGAGGGTGTCGCCATTTAGGCTCTTTGTGCACGGGGGAAATTCTTTCCCCTTGCCCCCTCCCCCTCTGCCTCAGTTGCTTTCGCCAGTGTGTGCGATCCGCGGCTCGATATTGGGTTCGTCAGGGAGCGGCCGCGTTGTGCGGAACAGCGGCCTAACGGGTATGCAGACGTCGACGTCCAGTATTGGGTAAGGGAGGTTCTGTGATCTTTTGAGAAGAATGTCAGCAATTCCTCTCTAGATGATGTCCATTCCCAAGGTGGCAACCCCCCAACTCAACGGTGAGTATCTTGTCACACGGCGGGCTTCTAAATCGCCTTCCTTCGTGGTCTTCCAGAACCGGCCAGGACATCCTATAGTGGGTCGTACACGATCGATTTGATACATTGTATGCTTGAAGCGCTTGTATGCTCATGTAATAGAGTGGTTGTCCTGGGGAACTGATTCTGAGGAGGTTGTCATCGTCCATTGTAGGCCGGGGGCAGCCCTTGCATCTGATGACTCGAACCCGCACAGTCCTCGTGGATAACTCTTGGAGATATAGAGTGTGGGAAGTCTTTGAGAAAGAGTCTGGAGGATGGTGACTGTTCATGGAGTGCTGACTTCGGCATGATACTTCTTGAGGCGGAGTAGGCTTGTTCGCACTGGAGAAGGTACAGTAGCTAGCTGGCCATCTGCAGGCAGCCGGGGCCCCTTCCCCTTTGGGCAACTACCTGTCCCAAGTAGTCTTCCTATGTTTGTCAGGTATCCCTACTGGTAAGGGTATCCAAGCATAATCTTCAGATATGCCACAGCACTTGCTCTCAGTGTGGCCCAGTGACCAAGCAGTGTTTGTCCTCACATGCCATGGTATTGACTCCCCCATATCGTATCCATTCTATAGTGTGGATGCCCGTTGCATGTTCTGCTGTGACTCCAGGTAGCACTCACGGCCACGATAATCTAGTCGCTTGATCATCGTACACCTGAGCCTTGTAGCCCCGGAAGATCCCCCTCACGTCTTGGGTCTTGCCTACATGTCCCAGAGGGCTATCTAAGTACTTACCCAGCCATTGTGCTCCTACCCTCCCGGACTCCACTGCAGAAACAGCTCTCCAGTGTTCTCCGGTGCCTTCCGCCAGCTCTCCCGGGCATCCTGCACCCTTTTTCACCAAGCCCGGCACATCGTCTGTCAGCTGTCAGCACCCGAGCCACTGCCACCCTCCTCACCGCCGCCTTCTACCACAACACCACATCGTCGCCCAAGTTGAAGGTTCCGGCAGGTTCAAGGCCTCTTTCATTCACAAAAGCAAGCCCTTATTCTGCCATAATTGCGGAGACTCCTCTGCGTCAGGGTCCACAATTTCGAACCGTCGCCGCCCACGGACGGCTATTTAAGTTCGCGTTCTGACGCACAACTTGACCACCAATTCTTTCTTTTCCATCCGCACCCACAACAGCAACAGCCACTCTTCCAGAGACTTGGCCTCAGCAATTAGACCTCCAGCGGCAGTTCAGGTAAGTCATTGCACTTCTCACTTGTGGTGGTCCACTAGTAGTCATCATCATCTTTGTGGCCGTCTTCCCGATCATCTTGGTCGACATCATCACCAACGTCTTCGAACATCATCCTCTCCCATCTCGACCTGCCTCCCAGCACACATCTGAACACAGCCCATGACTGTAGCCACGAGTACGTTGCAGACCTCTCATATCATCAGAACTTTGCAAGTACCTTCCTCATCCTACCTGATCACTTTCGCGTTCCATCAACGTACGCGTTCCTCCCCGTCTCGCCCTTCCACCTCTTGCCCTCTTCCGCCTAGAATGCAGTTGTGGCGCGAAGCTCTTGCCGCGTCAGACCCCCAATACTCTGCCACTTCCTGCCATCCCCAAAGAGCCGTCCATATTCCAACGTTGTCTGTGGTCCTCTGCCACTCAAACCCCTCCTCTTCCTCGTCTCTCCTCTCTCGTCCTCTCTCCCTTTTTCTCCACCATACCAAGACGTATCCGTCAACACCATTTCTAGCAATACTAACACCACTGGAGCAGCCTCGCGAGACTACACATCGCAATCAGCTCTTTGACTGGTAAGTCTAGAAACCTTCCATAGACTCGCTCGTCATCTACCCACCCGTCTCCCTTCTCTCATCCAAAGAGGACTCCATCGTCCCACCACCGTTCGACACCAAAGCTCTAGACATATTGTCTGCATTCGGCCTCACTTCTCAGCCACATCCATCTTCTGTCATCGGCATCATTTTCATCTGGACTCCCTTCCTGAACTCCATTCTACCTCAGCACAACCGACTAACTTGCGCCAGACGTCGACAACCAGCTTCACGCAACCCTCAAAAGAACATTCCATCAGCCAAGGTACGTTTCTCATTTGCTACTTGCAGTATCTCTCGTGGCCTTTGATTGCCAACGGTCCCTTGCAACACCAACACTTCCCATTGCTATTTGCGCCAGCAATCACCGCGTCTTTGCTGCTGAGCCATCACCATCTGCACATTGGAACATCCGCTCCGGTCTTACCACTGGTGTCGGCGGTCGTTACCCTGCGCATACTTTGGATTGCAACAGTCAACCTCCGCCTCCATATCCTTCGCTGCGGCTAGCTTCTCACAGATTTCTCTCTGAAGTCTGCTTGGTACCTGGCCATTTTCATCTTTGCTTGTTTGCCTCATACTCAAACGCAAGACTGTCTTTCTTTCCTTCCCATACCACCTCCATCCTGCTACTCTCCACCCTGACTGGAAGACCTGTCCTTCCGTCAGAATCTCCTCCCGGCTTAGTACTGGTAAGCCTTGTGCTCTCAAAGCCTTCACATTTCCATGCGAGACTTGCCCAACGCTTCCCCGTGAAAAGTCTGGCCTCAGCCACACCTCTCATAGGTACTCTGTCGTATGGTCTACTCAGGGTTTGGCGGAGATTCCCATACTGTCCACTCCACACGATCCGTGACGCATCATCAGACCACACGCAGCACAGCAAACACCGGTCATCATTGTCAAGCCCCTCAAGCGTCCAACCATCAATACCAGGGCTTTCTTCATTCCCTTTCAGGAGTTTTGATTACTGGGCTCGTTGATCTTCCATGAACCTAAAACACCAACCAACCCGCCTTTCATCACTCGCACTCTACATCTTCGTTGAGTTCATCAATACAAACTCACAGTCACCTGAAACTTCAAACCTCTCACTCTCACCATAGACTCTGGGTATTCTAATTGTTCCACCCGTTACTAATACGATTTCAGACATCTTGCCGCCAGCCACGATGTCTCGCTACTTGGCTGTCCCGTCCTTTGACGGCCCTTCTGATACCCGTTCCCGCAGCGGTTCTCATCACTCGCAGGGTTCTCAATCTCACTCCCGCCGCACCTCTCAGGTTGGCGGCTCTCATTCTCAGGTCTCGGGCTCGCACGCCTCCGCTCCTCATGGCGGTGCCTCCCAAGGCGGTGGCAGCAGCCGTCCATCTAGCGTTGTGGGCGCTCCGTCTGGTCCCACCGGCTATCCTCAGCCCCTTGGCTTCGATCCCGGTCGTGACGCGCCTGTCCTGTCCCCCAGAGAGGAGCACCGCTTGGCTGTTGGTAAGCGGGTTGATCTTCCTGCTGACGCATTCGCCGATGTGAGTACATCACTACATCTCCTCGGCTTCCGATCGCATTCTAAAATCTTTCACAGGCTGGGGCTAGCCACCCCTTTGCAAAGCGACCGCAGCTTGGTACCGCTGGCAAGAAGGTGAGCGTCTGTGTCAACCAGTTCCGGGTGGTGGGTGTGCCGACCTTTGACATCAACCAATACGACGTAAGTTTCAGAACCTACAGATGATGGTCATTCAAATGTTCTCGAAGCTCTAACAACCCACCACAGATCTCCATCACCCCCAAGCCCCTCAAGGCGGGCTTTGTCAATGTGGTTTGGAACACCAAGACTGTTCAGGAGAAACTCAAGAAGGCTGGTCCCCACCCGTGGATCTTCGACGGCCGGAACCTTGCCTGGTCACGCAACTCAATTCCCGAGATGAAGGCTACGATCAACATGGATAACGAGCGTGGCCGCACACTCAAGGAGGGAAAGCAAGCGGACATGTGCTTCTTTACTGTGAAGAAGACGACCACTGTTCGCCTGGCTGCGCTTCGCGCCTATCTGAACGGCGAGATGGGTTGGGATGACCACATCCTCGAGTGCATAAACTTCTTGGACCACATCCTTCGCGAGTGGCCTCGACAGAACCTCGTCTCGATCAAGAGAAACTTCTACTCGCCGCAAAACCCGCAACGCATGCCCCTTGATGACCAATTTCGTCACATTGAGGCAATCAAGGGCATCTACGCCTCCATTCGCACCACTTCTTCGATGAAGACCGGAGGCTTCGGTCTGGGCATCAATGTTGACGTGGCCAACACTGCCTTCTGGGCTGGTGATCGAACTTTCCTCGACCTCTGCTGTGCATACCTGCGCTCATGCAAGCGCGAGTATAACGGTATGCGGGATGCTGATCTCGTCAAGGCCCTGCAACCGGTGAGGCTCTCTAACGGCCAATTTGGTCAGTCAGACCTGTGGAAGTTCCTGCGACGCATGGCGAAGATTTCATTTGTGGTCAAGCACCGTGGCAAGCAGAACGACCCCAAGAAGTACAAGATCAAGAACTTTGTTTGGGACCCGAGGCAATACCCTGAGGGCGCCAACGCGAGGAACGTCACTTTCAAGATGAAAGACGGCCAGACCTTCACCATTGAGAAGTACTTCTTTGAGCGATATGGCATCCGCCTGAGGGCCTGGCAGATGCCTGTCATCGAGACCACCCGGGCCGGCATCTTTCCCATGGAGACCATCACCGTGGACTCGTTCCAGCGGTACAACTTCAAGCTCGACGGCGACCAGACCTCAAAGATGATCAAGTTTGCCGTCACCAGGCCTCAAGCACGACAATCCGACATCATGAACTGTGTCAAGACTCTTCGGTGGAGCGAAGACCCGTGTCTGAAGACGTTTGGTCTTCAAATCAAGAATCAGATGGAGGCCATCGAGGCGCGAGTTCTTGCGAACCCGGTCGTCCAGTTTGCAAAGACCACCGTCGACCCCAAGCTCTCCGGCCGCTGGGATCTGCGTAACCAGGTCTTCTCCAAGCCAAACACACGGACGCTTACCGCTTGGGCCGTTGTGGTCATCAACGGCTGTGTCAATGAGCCCACCGTCAAGAACTTCATTTCGACGTTCGTCAAGATCTATAAGGGTCATGGTGGCAAGATTGGCAACCCGCAGCCTCCGATCAAGGCTTTGAAGATGGCGCGCACTGGTGAGACCGGCGACCAGCTCGCGGACATCTACAATGAGGTCGGTAAACAGTTCAAGCAGACTCCGGATCTGATCTTTTTCGTTATGCCCAGCAAGGACGCGGTGGCATACGAGCGCATGAAGAAGAGCATGGATGTGCGCATGGCCACGCTGTCGCAGATGGTTCAGGCTCCCCACGTACAGAAGGCGGCTCCGCAGTACTGTTCAAACGTGGCTACAAAGGTCAATGCCAAGCTTGGGGGCTGGACCTCAAAGGTCAAGACACCGAGCTTCTTCAGAGGTCCCACGGTCATCTTCGGGATCGACGTGTCGCACGGCTCCTTTGGTCAGACCGGCACCATGCAGGCCTCCTTGGCCGCTGTCACCATGTCCCAGGACGGCGATGCAGTCTCTTACACCGCTCGATGCGAGACCAACGGCGTCCGTCATGAGGTTCTGAACACCGACACTATCTGGAGGGTCTTTCCGCCTATGGTCCTCGAGTGGTGCCAGAAGAATCAGTGCGCGCCTGGTAACGTGTTCATCTTCCGCGACGGTGTGTCTGAGGGCGAGTTCCAGCACGTTCTCGATCGCGAGGTTGCGGAAATTCGCAAGGTCTTCCAAGAAGTGGCCAAGTCTAACCCCAAGATCACTGTTATCGTGGGAACTAAGCGTCACCACATCCGCTTCTTCCCCATCAACAAGGATAAGGATGGTGACAAGAACCTCAACCCCTTCCCGGGTACCGTTGTCGAGCGGGAGGTCACCCACCCCTTCCACTACGACTTCTTCCTGAACTCTCACGTCGCCATTCAGGGAACCGCTCGTCCTGTTCATTACCAAGTTCTGGTCGACGAGATTGGCATGCCGGTTGACCTGCTGCAGCAGATGATCTATCATCAATGCTACCAGTACGTGCGGTCGACCACCCCGGTCTCTTTGCACCCAGCAATCTACTATGCTCACCTGGCCGCTGCGCGCGCCCGCGCCCACGAGGACATTGCGGCCTCCGACAAGGACAACCAAGTCATGCGTGATGAGATGCGCTTGCCTCTCGCCAAGCACGACGGTCCCGACGCCCCCACGTCCGTGGCGAGCAGCAAGAAGGACATGAAGGCTCCTTGGCTGATGAGCATTGGTGCCGACCCAGGACTGGCCCGGCCCGACAACATCAAGTTCTTCAAGAGCACCATGTGGTTCATCTAGTCCTCCCATCTGGCGAAGGATGATTATCCAAGCGACCATCAACATGAGAGGAGGTTTCGGGTCACTGAGGGGAGGTCAAAGTTGACGTTGCGGTGAAGTCTCCCTTTTGGGCAGCGGCAGCATCTGGTAATCGGTGGAGTCTCCAGTCTGGTCCGTGACAGTATTCTCATGCTGCCGCTACAGTAGGAGCGTATTTGATTAGGAGGAAAAATTGATCTTGAGGGTTCTTGTGAGGTCCTTTCTGGGGTGCTTCTGCAAAAGGATGACAAACACTCAGATAGAATTGATCCGCAATTACTTGAATCAGCATATTGACATCTGCATAGTGTGACATGTTGGTGCTGGTGCCAGTGGCCATGTAGATGTGGTTTTCGATTTTCCAGGCTTTACAGGTATGGATGGATGCCTGTTTTGCTCTGAACAGAATAGCACTGAGGAAGGACAAGTGAACGAAGGCAGAGTAAAAGACATAATCTACTTATGCATTCCACTGCCGACTTGGTCTTTCAGATGAAGAAACCAATCGCTTGACCTGAGGAGGCACGCACCTATCCGGGCTGTTTCCGTCTGAGATCTTTCACGCTATAATCCACCGGACTGCCTGTGTGAATCGTGCTGTTGGGTCCGTGGGCAGGTACGTGGGACAGGCCTCTAGACAATAACAAAAGGCCTCTTCGGCGATGAATGGGCGAGAGAGGTTTTATTCCCTCTCCATATCATTATCAACATTCCGTCGTCAAAAGTCTCAAATTCAGTCTTAACAGTAAATTTTTGAGATATGTATTTGATGATGGCCGGCTGGGAGTACGTTTCAGGTGGATTGGCAGTGGCTCGCATTGGGGCCGGGGCCACATTTGTGCTCATGTGGCAGTGTTGTTTCCGTAAGTGCTGCTTTATAGAAGACGTCCTAAACGGCTCTCTCCTTATTCTGAGCAATGCTGGGTGGCGGACGCAGGGTAAGGAATCATTGAACTAAGGGCTTAACTTGAACTGCAGTAGTGGTAGCCGTGGTGTGGAAGTGTAGGTTGTCAGGTGTATCATTCTGCAGTGGGTGATCTGTATAATGAAAGGAAGCAAACTTTAATCTGTAACCTGCAAATGTATCTTTTTATGCTGGTAGCAAGCTGTGAGTTTAGCGGACTACTCAATAGTAGCCTTGTGAGTCCAAGAGTCCATATGTCGTTCCAAGGTTACGTAAATGTTCGCCACCCAGACTTTCTACTACAATTAGGCCTTTCTCAGCATATCTACTTACAGCATAAGTACGTATTGTATCATATATTTTGCCAATGTCTGTGACATTACAGTCTCCAGTTGAGGGGTCAAAGTGGGAATTGTGGTGATTTGTCGGTTTTGGAACCAGTGCTAGGAAAGTATGAACTATTACATAGTTGTTTTCCTCTCGTCCCCTTTGCCTTACATCTTCCCTCGCCCTTCCTGTCTTCCTAGAGCCCCAACCTGATAGTGGATCCGCCGGCTGGTGTTTTTGTATATGTAAAGAGAATGCTTATATCCATTTTCTTGTCCAAGAGGGAGCGTTGCGCGGATGCGAGATTGTCTCGAAAGGGGCTTCGCGTGCGCCAGAGGGGGAGAGAGAGAGAGAGGGGGGGGGACGAAATTGTCGAGATTATCGTTGCGCCGGACCTCGTGATTGCTTTTGGAGAAGAGCCTTCCGTGCTTGACTCTCGCTGAAACACTGAGCCCGCGTCGATATTAAGGCCGTCTGCCTTCAGTCACACCGTTTGCAAGGCATCCCACACTCCTTGCATGATGGCATAACAGGGCAGAGGGGATTCCTGACCATGCCTGGATCGCAATAGCAGGTGGGGTCCAATTTCCTCTTGTCGCTGCAATCATATTTCTCTTTGTTCTCCCCCATAAGCGTCGGCATTGTACTGTCAGCCTCTGCATTTAGAGAGGGAAGCCTCTGAGCAGGCCTGGTTAAACCAATGCTTGACAATGCCAAGACGCAGAAGCTTGTTGAAATGATAGTTGGCTTCATGATAACTGTTGGTTAGGTGTAAAGTGGTGATGTTGTGTATTGTTTAACGTGAAGATGTCGCCTTGGTACTGGGGATTGTGCTAAGAAGTTTGTCAAGATGAAACGGAAGAGAGGCCGTGGGTTCATGGTATATATTCGTAGGAACGTCGATGTCTTTATATGACCACTTCGGACTTTAATATACCTCAACTAAACAGTTTATGACGGCCTGAACTCGCATCAGCTAACTTTGAGTAGTTTTCTTATCTACCCCTCTTTTATAAAACCTCTAGACAGGAACATGATGGCTCCATGCAAGAAAGTTAGTCGACACTCGCCTCGTTGATCAGGAGTTTTTGCTTCTAGCTCAACGCGCCGCTTTTGTGCAGCTGTCATCATAGACGCTAGCATTTATGCCATCATCTCTTGTACGAGCTGACATGTGAATTCTCCCAGAATCTCGAACCATCATAACAGCTCTAAAAAAGAGGACGACGGGGCGATACATATGCAGGTAAGCGACATCTAGAGCTAACACTAATGAGGGGTTTTCGCTCCTACTTCAACGGACAGCTCTTGCGAGGCTGTCACCTGGGATGCTAGGACCTGTATGAAAATTGGTTTTTTTTTTTTTGTATTTTGCGCTGAGCTGACATGTGACACCTTTGCTGAACCTATGGGACGAGCCATTGTAAGATCTCGCTGCATCGTCTAGATACTTCCCAACCGCATTGCTCAACTAACATACGTCTTGCAATGCAATGCGTATAGTCTATGTTACAGCAAAACTAACTATAGATTAACCTACGATTAAGTATAAACTACACTCGCTTATTACTAACTTGAAAATAATTTGCATTTTTTGTTAAAAAAGTTTAATTTAAAAATAATTTAAGTATAAAAGCATGCTAGTGATTTAACGATGTAGGTATTATAAATTAATAATAACAAAAAGGTTTTAAAAAATAAATTATTAACGGAGCTATTTATACTATTATAAACCTATAAAATAATGTTAATATTTTTATTTTAAAAGTTTTAATAAGCTCTCGCTGCTAGAATGAGACGGTTATAGGAGCGGTCGCATACCGCCCGTTGTCGCGTAACAGGCTTGCTCATCTCCCGGGAGGTCATCCGTCATCCCGGGGTCGCTATCTATGGTGCGCGACCGTGCTCGTGATCGTGCTCGTGCTCGCTGATGAGCCTCGCTCCGGCGCGTGGGATGCGCCAGGGTCCACCGGCCGACTTACATGGCAGCCAATCAGCGCAGGCCAGCCAGCCAAAAAGGGCAAACTGCGCAGGGGAGCCGGCTCGCGTCAGGCCACCAAAGCTCCGCGTAAGGCATCTAGGCTGTCGGTTCAGGCATCAACTTTCTCGCGAAGGATGGTCAGCTTGTGGATCATGGCAATGCGTTGTCGCGTTCGTCTGGCCGGACCGTTATCGTTTTTGGAAACTTGAGCTGAATGCGATGGGCTGTGTTGTAGGATGATGACGCTGTCGAGGCCTGCGATGCTCAAGGGCCAGCCGCCTGCGGTGGGCGGGGGATGAGGATGTATAAAGGAGTGGCATATCTTGTGCTTCGTTTTCTTTCTGGCTATCGAGTCGTCGGACCCAGCAACGACATCCTCCTTGGAGCACTTGTGAAGACGAAGGCTCTAGCCGACAAGCCACACTGTTCAACCTCTCTCTACCTAGGCACCCGGAACCAAACGTTGAAAACCTTCACCAGCATGGCGAGTCCGAATGTCGCATATGCAGCCGCCGTACTGGCCATCTACCTGGTCTTGACGATTCCGGCTATCTACAACTTCGTCAAGCATGGTGTCAAGAACCACATCTGGATCGGTTGGCTGTATTTCATGGCCTTTTGTACGGTTCGCATTATCGGCAGTGCGATGGAGATTTCTACTCCTGAGAGCACCGGCGCGGCCATCATAAGCGGTGTCGGCCTGTCGCCCTTGACGATTGCCCTGGGCGGGGTTCTACACGAAGCGTGAGTCCGCGTCCATATAATCGCAGCAGCCGAACTTGCTTGTCCAACAAGGCTCCCTTGAAGGCTGACTTGATGGCCCGACAGTCGCGTCTACCTTCTCTCTCTCCACACCGAGCCCTCATCCTCCGAGGCCGTGAAGTTTGAGAATGTCTTCTTACTGTTCTTTCACATCGTCGTCATGGCATCCATCGCCCTAACAGCCGTCGGCGCCTCGCGCCTCACCGACCCGTCCGACCAGTCCGATCCGTCCAAGCTCAACCGCGACTGGCACCTCGCCGGCGGCGGTGCGGTGATCCTGATCCTAGCCATCCTCGCAGTCTTCACCGCGACGGTCTTCACCTACGCCACGGCCAAGCCGAGGGGCGGCCAGCAGCGCCTGGCGCAGAGACTCCTCCTGTCGGCCGCGGTGGCCGCGCCGGTCCTGTCCGTGCGGGTCATCGGGAGCGCGGTGTTCTACTTCGGGGAGAGGGCGGATATGAGCCCCGTCACCGGCGCCTGGGGCTTCCGGGTCGGGCTGTACCTGGTCCCCGAGGTCCTCGCGGCGGTCGCGCTGCTCGCGGGCGGGCTGGCGAGCCGCGATGTGAGGAGGGAGGTTGGTGCGCCCCGGGGTGCGTACAAGATGGGGAGCTCCGGGTCGAATGCCTGAAGGACGGATGGAGTGGGAGCGGGAGTAAAGAGCGCGTGACTCTGTTCTGTCTTGTCTTACTGCCTACTCAAGTAGGTAGATCACGTTTCGACTGTCTTTTCCTCCTTTTTGTCGCTGTCAGGCAGTGGGGCGCTGGCTTGGAGTAATACCCCTAGGCTCCACCTGGATATGGCGTTGGAGTGGGTTGCGACGGGTTTCGAGGCTATACTATTGGAATCCCATGGGATGATAGTGGTCTAGAGGTGCTTCGATGGTGGCCAATTGTGTGTTTGGGTAATAGATGTTTGCTAGGTCTCTAGACGATACTTGGAGTGAGACTAGAATCAGACGCGTTGTTCATTAGCCTCCTCGAAGGAATTAGCATCAACTCTAGATGCGAATGGCAAACATGGATACTTGGCAGCCGAGGACCGAGGCTCACAGCTCTTCCCCCGACAATATTCGAAATCGTGCGCGAATGTCTGCAATGCTATAAGAACGCTGCTGGAGTTGTGCGTAGGATCAAGAGGAATGAGTAACGCCAAGTGAAATCGCCCAGACGTTAAGCCAGACGGCGTGTGGTAGATTGACCGCTATCGTCGGTCACGAAGTCATGCAAAGTTACTGGTAGCCAAGAGCCTGATAGGGTGCTTGACCTCTGAGTATACGTACTCTATAGGCTACACACCCTGGTGCCATATTCCCATCCTGTCGGTGTCATCCACGACGCCTCTTTTCTTGGCTCTCGCGTGGTAAGCCCAGGTGTTTCTGTTACACGACAGCGGGAAATGGCCCGACTCCGTCCTCTTGTCTCTCCTGTATGGCCTAGTCACGGCCCACTGGGCGTCCACTCGCGATGCCTGCTGCTACTCCAACAGCTTCCCCGCATAATGTTTTGGCGTGCCTGGGCGCCGAGAGACTGGCTCCTCCCCCACACGCGGCCCAACGGGAGTGCGATGCTCCACAGGGGAGCTAGAAGACTGGGCAGAGCGATCCCATGGTACCCCGCGTCTGGGGAAGTCTGAAGGTGTGCCCTGGCGCGGCCATACACGAGGTGCGGTGGCCAAGACGGGAGACTGGACGATTACAGGTCATCACCCCGAGGCAATATGTCCTGGCAGGGAACGCGAAGGTGCAGCGCGCATGAAACCTCGTCTTGGGAGTATAGATCTCCGCCCCCCCCCCCTCCCCCACCCCCAGGGGTGAGAGAGATTCTGATCACGGGTCTTCTGGTGTGGGTACTTACCTACCTGTATATCTCTTTGACATCCGCGCGCCTGGTTTGCCTTCGTCGAGATCTTGATTCTTTCAACAGACCTGAAGTGGAGTCCTTCAGAAGAACATAAACCCAATTCAACGTCGACGAACCTGGACCGTCCCGGCTGAACATACACTTGACATCACGGAGCTTCTCAAAGCGCGCAACCTTACACGCTCATCAAGCGCTCTTCCTGTGTCCGTTCTTCAAGTGCCTAGCAGACAGGCAACCAATCAAGATGGACGACGACAGCGGGAAGAGAATTTCGGACAAGATTGAAGGTGCCGCCTATCACGTCGACTCGCGAGTCTCGGATCTGCGAGATGAGCCTCCCCTGGAGGAGCAGAGGCGCATCATTCACCGCATCGACCGGCGCCTGGTCACCACTCTGGGCTGCATGTATTGTGTGTCGCTCATGGACAGGACCAACCTGGGCGCCGCGAACATCGCCGGGATGAGCACGGAGTTGGTGTTGGTCGGGGACAGATATGTGAGTTCCATCTCTCCGCAAGGCGGTCGCCCCTCGGCGCGGACGCGCGGTTGCTGATCTCGTGGTGCAGAGTATCATCACCCTCCTCTTCTTCGTCACGTACATCATCTTTCAGCCTCCGTCGACTGTCATTGTGCGGGCGATTGGGCCGAGGACGCACCTGTCGATCATTACACTGCTGTGGGGTAGCTGTATGATCGGAATGGGCTTCGCCAAGGACTGGCACACCATGGCCGGCCTGAGGGTCTTGCTCGGTGTTCTTGAAGCCGGCTTCTTCCCCAGCTGCGTGTACCTCCTGAGCACCTGGTATACTCGATGTGAGCCTTCGCCTGGCCCCTCGCCCCCCGCCCGCCCCCCCCCCTTCCCCTTGGGCTGTTGGACTCCAGGAAAAGAGCTGACCATGCCAACGCCAAACAGATGACATGGGCAAACGATACTCCGTGTTTTATCTGCTCGGCTGCGTGGCCTCCGCCTTCGCCGGCATCCTCGCCTACGGTCTCATGCAGATGGACGGCCTGGCCAACCTCACCGGCTGGCGCTGGATCTTCATCATCGAGGGCACCCTCACCTGCCTGCTCGGCATCGCCGGCTACTGGCTCGTCGTCGACTTCCCGGACTCGAAGCGCCCCTCGTGGCGGTTCCTGCCCGAGAACGAGCGCAGGTGGGCCGTCGCGCACGTCGACCGCGACCGCGGCGACGCCAGGGTCCACGCCTTCGCGCTGGGCAAGTTCCTGCGCGCGGGCCTGGACTGGAAGATCTGGTGCTACGCGCTCATCTTCTTCAACACCACCACCATCACCTACGCGCTGGCGTACTTCCTGCCCATCATCCTGAACGGCGCCCTGGGCTTCTCCATCGGGGCGTCGCAGTGCCTGGTCGCGCCGCCGTACGTCCTGGCCGGGATCGTCATGTTCGGCACGGCGTGGCTCGGCGACAAGTACCGGATCCGGAGCGTGCCCATCTTGATCAACATGACGCTGTGCATCATCGGCCTGCCCATCATGGGCTTCCACCCCAAGGCCGCGGTGCGGTACTTTGGCGTGTTCCTCGTCACGGCCGGGGCCAACTCGAACGTCCCGGCCACCATGAGCTACCAGGCCAACAACATCCGCGGCCAGTGGAAGAGGGCGTTCTGCAGCGCCACGCTCGTCGGGTTCGGGGGCATCGGAGGCATCGCTGGCAGCCTTGTGTTCAGGTATTTTGTTTCCACTGCGACTTTGCCGTGTCTGGAGTAGTTTTGTGAGCTGTACAACTGACTTCAATGGACACAGAGAGCAAGACAAGCCAAACTACCGGCCGGGCCTGTACGCCTGCATCGCGTGCTCACTCTTCTCGGTGATCCTGGTCGGCATCCTCACGGTGCACGCCAAGCTCGAGAACGGCAAGGCGGACCGCGGCGAGAAGGAGCTGGAGACAGACGACGAGGATTATCAGCCCGGGTTCCGGTACACCTACTGAGCAAAATCGTGGGCGGCACGGTCGAGGCATTCCCGCGGCTAGAGTACATAGCGGAGAGGTCGTAGTCCTTTTCTCGTCATGCCTGAATGCGAAATGTTTGAGCGAAAGCCTTGGCGTAGACCCGAGCAGTCCACCTGTGAGCACGGCGCTCAAGTCTTGTGCAATCGAGGAGGTCTTGTCGGTGAGACTGTGATGTTCCGCTCCCCAGGCCACTGCTTGAGCATGCCGACGACCGAGGACAAGTCGTACGACACTTCGATTCGACGTTGACAGGAACCAGCGTACTCCCCAGGCTCTCACTAGGGCAGGAGGCTGCCCAATGCAACGACCACCACGGTATTCACTTCCACAGTAACTTGTCTCAAACGAAGGCCATCCCAAAGGACGGGTGCCCATGAGCGTTTTCTCGTGCCTGCGATACCGGCTCATCTGTGACTCGCGAGGCTGAGTCGGTGGACCGATGGCAAGTGAGGCGAGGCGACGTTCAGCTTTGACTCATGATACCTTGCTAGACGTCGGCGACACTGGCGGAAAGGCGAGTTATGAATTGACCAAGGTCGAGAGCAAGGGGTGGCTGACGAGGACCATGCAGATTTGTCGTTCCTTTAGTAAATTTTCAGTTGGCTGGCCGACCCGATCTCATTGAAATGTCGCCGGGCCGGCTGCTGAGGTGACAACTCGGGCCAATTTTCAGACTTTCTGAAAAGCATCATAAGGTCGATAAATCTGCGGTGGAGGGAAGGATGGGAGGAGCGTAGAGAAACGTAAGAATCTCAAGAGGTCGGTCTTAATGCTTGGGGCTGGGGGAGGGCGAGTAGACTGAACAGGGGAAAAGAGCAGAACAAATTCCGTAGACGGCTTGACGACGGGTAGATTGGCATAAGAAGACACATTTGAGGACTAATCGATGCCAGCGACAGAGTAAAGATTTGTAGCCACAAAAGCCGAGCCCGGAGCCCAGATGCGGAGAGACCGGCCGGCGGCGATGTCGGACTCGGATGCTTCCCTAGGCTCATGCTGTCAGACTATAAGCGCCGCATTTGAGCGGAGCCGAGCAGAATGTGGAGGTGTCCGTGCCTCAACTCCTTCGTGTGATCTGACTCACATGTACCATTATCTCTCAAGAACTCCAACAGGCACTGCTTCGATTCGCATCAGGTAGCAGTATAAGTACCTAGGTACTGAATACTAAATAGGCGTATGTCGAATATCTGGCTCGGGTATTCTGTCCCAGTACACACCCACCAGCTGAATCATCGCTGAGGTTCAGTTCGTTTCCACCAAGAGACCATCCGCATCACGAGATTTGCGAACATTCGCGGAAGATGGGCCTTGGAAAGACGTTCTTGAGGATACTCGGAGCCACGAGCACTGTTGGTCTCGGGGCGATTGCAAGTTCTCACGCCGAGGAGCAGAAGCCCATTTCAGACCCAACAGCGGATGAGATTGATGACTCCTTATGGACATCGTCGCCATTCTATGAACATGCCGTCTCACTCATGAAAGAGAGCCCTCTCATCGACACGCACATTGACCTGCCACCGGTTATTCGCTCACTCGGTTAGTCATTTCCAAGTTGAGGACTCACTTTGAACACTTCGCCCACCAGGACAGGCCGCAAAACTCGGGGTTGTTTGCTTACATGTGCTCCAGACCGACATCCGTTGTCTATACTCCCAGACTTGGCAACGCACGTAGCGGGCCACATTGATATCCCACGCCTCCGTCAAGGTCATCTCGGCGGCGCCTTCTGGACCGTTTGGGCTCCGTGCCCAGATTTCGTCGGCGTGGATGTCGGGGAGGATTTCATGATCCCCAATGATGGCTTGCGCGACGCCTTGGAGGTGCTCGACCTCATCAACAACATGATAGACTCGCACCCGGATCACTTGCAGTTCGCCCGCTCCTCGGCAGACATCATGGCCGCTTTCCAAGCCGGCAAAGTCCCAAGCCTGCTGGGAATGGAGGGCACGCACTTCCTCGGCAACTCCCTGTCCACGGTGCGGCTGTTTGCACAACTAGGCGTGCGGTATGTCACCCTCACGCACATGTGCCACAGCGCGTTTGCCTCGTCTGCCGGGTACGGGCGGCCGCTCGCCCCCTCGGGCCACGACAAGGACGGGCTCTCGGACCTCGGCAGGGAGCTGGTCGGCGAGCTGAACCGCCTGGGCGTCATGGTGGACCTTTCCCACACCACGGACGAGACCGCGAGGCAGGCGATAAAACTATCCAAGGCGCCCGTCGTCTGGACGCACTCGGTTGCGCGGGCGCTGCACGATCATCCCAGGAACGTCCCGGACGACGTACTCAAGCTGATCGGGGACGGCGAGGGACAGAACCCGGGGGTGGTCCAGTGCGTCATGTTCCCTCCGCACGTCGGCCCCACGCCCGAGACTGCAAACGTATCGAGACTGGCAGACCACATCGAGTATATTGCGGATATCGTTGGCAAGAAGCACGTCGGCATCGGGTCTGACTTTGACGGAATGTACGCCTCGGTGAAGGGGCTCGAGGATGCAACCAAATATCCGAATTTGGTGAGTCGGTCGATCAAAAAATCCATCTGCCCATCCTACGTGTCGTGCGAAATGCTGAGAGGACCGTTGCTAATGGTGGTGTCGTTCCACAGGTCACCGAGATGCTCATCCGGGGCTGGTCCGATGGCGAGGTCAAGGATCTCATGGGCCGCAATCTGATGCGCGTCATGGACGCAGTGGATGCCGTTGCAGCAGAGCTCAAAGCCCAGAAGCCGTCTGCCGCGATCTGGGAGAAGCGAAAAGATCTACCCGCTCAATGGGGCGGCGAGGGCAACATGTTGTATCCTTACGACGTGCAGGAAATCCAGGCCAAGATGATACCAAAGCACGACGAGCTGTGACACTCGACAGGCTGTCTTGTCCTGGCACGGAAAGCTATGGGAAGTGATTTGGCACGTATAATTATCGGTCCTGGTTTTCCCATCCATTTCCCACCTACGCATCATACTAGAGGGCACAAATGTGTGATACTGCACACTTTTGGATACGTTGAATCTTGCCCGTTCACAATCTTTGACGCCTAGACTTACCCCCGCGCTCGAGAGCATTTCCAGGCAAGAAAGGTCGCGACATGCACTCAGACGAGGACTGCACAATATTGCTTTGGCTCCAGTCTCATAATTCTAGCGACACAAATTCGATCACTGTGCTTATCAGATTTAATAAATGTGTTAAACATAACTTAGACTTATACACTGTATTTTTGTCAAGAAGATCGAGGTAGCATGCAAATGGGAAAATAGCAGTGCAAATATTCATTCTCTATAATAATAGTTTGAATTTATTTAAAAGCAATAGTTAGAGAGTTATGCAAATTAACGATGGGTGGAATGAAGACTAGGCTAATCGTGTAGTACGGCTGGAACGGCTGGAAAGGAGATTGGCAAAAACATACAACACCGGGTATTCCCCAATCGTCACCGACTTGAGTACTAATCCGGCCCTTGGCGGCTTATTTAGGGGAGAGCAGACGGGATCCCAAGTTTTCCACCAGGTATGGTCGTATGTTCCAGTGAGCTCGAGAATAACATCCATATCTCCTTTGTAGGGTGGGAAACTTCTCAATTTTTCCATAACACGTACGAAACACTCTGGCTGTTGACTCTAGGTGGAATATATATCAGTCCGACAATAAGCCTGAGACGCCATATGCATCGACGAATGTGCGAATAGCAAGGCTGATATGAATACCTATCATACCATGGAAGATGTTATGAAGCAAAATGGTATGATGATATTTCGAAGATGTCTCGGTTATTTGAAACCAGAGAAAAGGGGCCCGGGAAACCTGCTGATGGCCCAGTGCCAACGCACAAGCCACTCAACCACTGCCATAAATTGTGCTTGGCTGATGGGGAAGTACTCACTCCTATACCCACACGTACAGCGCTAATCAAATCTGATATAAAGTTGTTCTGCCTTATGGTACAGCAGACAACACTATATATTCCAACGGAACGACTCCCGGAGATATCACAATTCCGATGTTGAACACTGACAATGTGGCCAAAGTTGGTAGCTGTGACAGCTTTGGAACTCCTCACTTACCGGCCAATATAGCTGCGTCAATTTACGCGATAGCAAATGATACATATGCGCGAATCTGAAAAGTGGCCAATGCCTCGAAACGAAGCAAGCGATTGTGCACTCTGCCTCACTTGATTTGAAAACAGTGCATGAGCATCGCCTAGGCGCGTCAGTTGATGATGGTCTTCCTAGGTGAAAGCGTTGGCTGCAGCCACCTGTTCGTGATTCGCGCTGACTGAACATTTGTTTCAAGGACACTAGAAGACGTGACTAGGGGATGCATCTTTAGCAGTCAAAGACACACAAGATCCCGATGAACCACAAATCTAGGTCGGGTTAATAGTCGGTCTGTCTTTGGCACTCATGAAGAATCAAATCAACAAATGCGAGATGGCCAAGTCACTCCAACATCTTTATTTATTAGACCCAACAGAGTTCGATTCCCACTGTTGAATGACATCTACGCGAGTCACAAGGACTTTTTCTGATATTGTCACTCCTCCATTACCAGTCAGTGGTGTATGGTAGATACTGATGTTGCTCGTCAGACTCTGGTATTGCCATTCACTCAACGCCATCATGTAGATATTAAAACGCAGCTTCGCGGCTCTACAGAAACTCTCTAGCTGGATTCCACAACACTCAATACCATCGCCCACCTACAACCTGATTGTCCAGGCCAGAAACCACGCACAAAATCATACGCCAAGCTCATTGCAACTAGACCTCAGCATCTACCCTGCAGGCATCCAGTCCACTGCGATCGGAATAATCCCGAAGAGAATTCTCAGCATGGGATGTAATGGTTCCAAATCTAAGGATCATCACCACCAGGGAAGCCGCCATCACAGTACTCGATCGGGCGGATCCAGTAGCCGCCACCACCGAGACTTACAACTGCAGGAGATTCGACCGCGGACGGTGTACAAACTTCGGGAATGCGGCTATCGTGTGAAAGATTCTCGAAAAGTTGTAGCCGACACTTTCCATGAAATCAAGCTACGCCCTGAGTCTGACGTCGACGGTAGCAATCCCACCATTGCTCTATTTCACACCACCTCAGGACAGTCGGATACTCTCTTCGTCGACCAAATCTACACCAGTCGCGATGAGAGACGTTCTCGTGAAAAATTGCGCGCGAATGACATCTATATCAGTTTCTGGCAACATGAGCTTGGCCGCGATCCGGGGGATCTTCGGAAGGTGCGCTTCGGGGGTGTTGAGGAGGGTGGAATGGACGCACTTGTCACCTATGGGTTTTACCAGAGATATAAAAATACGGACTTTTCCTCACCCAACGGTCTTTGGGTACGATTACCCGCAGGGTACGAGGCAACGGCTAGAGACTTCTGGGACATTGGTGAGCTACCCCTTGCTAAGTCTGTGGCAAAGCTGCTCGAGCGCTATAGACAGGTTGGCGGGCAGATACAGGCTTATCACATCATATTCGATGAAACTCCTAGGGCGGATTCCCAGGTTAACTACGACTTCCTCGTCGAGATTGGATGAGCTGCAGACCGGAGCAACAAGGTTGATCATGGATGTAGGAGATAAAAGGTAGTATATGACAGTGCATGCGCGGTCATGTCTCATACGGTTTCTCTTCTTTTCCCTTTCTTGTCTTCCGAGGTTGGACAAGGCTGTTTGGGTCAATGTTGTGTGCTTCAAATTCCACGGACGTCTGTGATCTATTTTATTTGTGTTTTATTTTCTTTGCACGTTCCTTTCCGGAATTGGACCCCTACAGCATTCGGTTGACGCAGATCAGTGATTTCGTCACACCCACGAATGAATCTGAAGGGTGTGCGATACTGCGATGGTATATCAAAGTTGATGTGCATCGGTTGCAATCTTTCCGACTTACCATGCTTTGAATTGTCAGTGACGTTCCTAGATATATCGATGAAGATGCACGGCGCAAAAAAAAAGAAAAAAAAAAAAAAAGAAGAAGAAGAAGAAGAAGAAGAAGAAGAGAGAAGAAAAAGAGAAGAAAAGAAACCCGCCCCGAAAAAAAAAAAAGGAATATGGAGACTAACTGGGCATTATGAAATTCCTCTGACCACGGAGATGGGCGAACGTGCTTAAGGCATTTCCCGAATCCATCACTCCCGGTGAGATCTCGTCTAGCTTTCTCTACCTGGCATGCGTCGCTATTTGCGCAGGCAGCGTACCGCCGGCTACATATTTACCTAGGTACATAATGTGCTGAATCAAGGTCAAGTAAGTCACTCCCTCGCATTGAAATGTCGCATTCAACAGATATTACATCGCCACTGTCGAAGCCCAACTGAATTCTGGACGATGACCAACACCGTTATATCATGGTATCACCAGCTGGTGCAGTTTGTCATTGCTACGCACGAAATGAAGGCGGAGATGTCCGAGCAGTGGCATCGCATGGTGGGTGCGGAAGAGATCAAGAAGTTCTACCAGGACTGGCCGCCCCATCTGAAAAGAGCCGTGACTGATGTAAGATTTCTCTTCTCCGCTGCCAGGGTGTCGAAAAGTCAGTCCTGTATCATACTAATCCAGACTGTAGCTGCTCTGCGATAAGCCGGAACAACCAGCCATGTATTTCTGGGAACACAGACACGCATTCACATACGTAGATGGTCCCATCTGTGTCGTTAATGATGCAGCGCACGGCAAAACCCCATGACAGGGTTCTGGGGCAGGCATGTTATGGTGTGCGACAGCGCTCACATGGGACAACCCCACGGCCTGTCTTTCATGAGCAGCTGTACAAGGGTAGGATATATAAATGAGTAAACTCAGAATGTAAATAATGTATACCTATAGGCGGACCCCCAGACAGTTAACCAGACGATCCCCTAGATAGTCTTCTAGACGGTGCCTCAGACGGTCCCTAGACTCTAAGATGGTGCCCTAGACAGTCACCTATACAGTCCCCTAGACGGCCTTTAGAAACTTAAGTAACAAAGTCATTGCAATAATAAAGTATAGGGGGAAAAACTAGAATGTGTAGGCTAGTTGACTGTTTGGTTAACTGTCTAGAGGTCTGGCTATAAGTATATACTATTCGCAATTTGAGTTTATGCCTTTTTAGCGTTATACGACTTGAGTCAAATTCTACATCCACCTGCACCCCAGAGTTTTCAGCCAAACGGTTTTTTTTTTTCGGGGTTTTTTTCTTCTTTTTTTTTTTTCTTCCTTTTTTTTCATTTTTTTTTTTCATGTGAGCGCTGTCGCACACCATACATGTTTATCAACGACAGTCTGGTGCTTTCTACGTTGCTGGGTCACGCGAAGAATCCTTTCAAAGCGCTGACGGCTCTAAAGGCGTATGATGCGTTTAGTGTAATGCAAGCGTACGTTACAATAGCTTCCAACACTGAATAGACGAGGTCTTTGGTAGAAAGCCAGTTTATTTAATTATGTTGTATAGAAGTGTGTATATTAATGGAAAGAAACGGTAGCGTACGCTAACTAATAGGAAAAATCTAAGTGTATAGTGGGGGGACTTATATTATATAATAAGAATATTTAACATGCCCTTCTCCTAAAAAATGCGCGTATCTTTACGCGCAATAATATTCTCCTATCTTATAATATTCCATTTCCTTCCTAGCCCATGCTTTCTATCTTTAGTTTTAAAGACTTTATTATCATTTAATAAAAAAAGTAATTAATTTATTGCATTGAGCAAAGTCTATCTCATTATTAGTTTAGATTTAAACCACTATTGTAGTTTTATTATCAACGTGATTATCACTAGCAAAAACATTAGCAGCGTCGTCGGCAAAAGCGTTAGCAGCATTGTTAGCAAAAGTGTTAATAACATTATCAGCAGAAGCATTAGCAGCATTATTAGTATTATTATCAACGTAATTTTTAAACTACTTAGGTACTAAAGTCTAATCACTAGTGCCTTATCCTTTGGTTATATTATTATTAGTAAGAGCTAAGCCTTATTTTGCGGTTAAGTTAGCGTTAATAGAAGCTAAGCCCTATCCTTTGGTTATATTATTATTAATAAAAGCCAAGCTCTATTTAGCGGTTAAAGTAACATTAGTAAAAGCTAAGCCTTATCTAGCGATTATATTATCGTTAATAAGAGCTAAGCCCTATTTAATAGTTAAGTTAGCGTTAAAAGCAATAAGTAAAACTACAGTTTATTTTTTGTTTAAGTTAACAATATTATTATTATTATCTTTACTCTTGTCTTCGTTTATAAGGACGTTAGACTTATTTAAATTATTATTTTTAATAATTTCATTAGCAGTAAGTCCTTAGTTTATAATTAGATTTTACATATTAGGTGCAGTAGTTTATTAACCTTTTATATTAAAGTTACTTTAATTTATAGCAGCGGTTTTTTACTATAGGTTATTTTTAGGTATAGCATTTACTTTGGTTATATTAGTATTAAGAGTAGCAGAGGTTTTTTAATTATTTATAAGGGCTAATAAGTAGATTTTTACAAAGTTAAATTATTTAAGGCTATAGCGCTTAATAGTTGTAATAATATATATATAAAGTTTTTTATTTTAATTGTCGTTGTTTTTGTTAATATTGGGATTATTAGCGTTTTTAGCATTAGTGTTTTTAATTGCTTTATTAGGCTAGATATTAGGTTTATCTTAGATTATGTTTCTAATATATTTATAAACTAGTGCTTTAGGGGTAATTTTTATAATAAGCTAGTTTAGATTATTGGAAATATTAATTTTATTTATGTTTTTAAACTTTTAAGCAAAGATTGCTTTGCGTTTTTTTAAAGTAATGTTATGTTTTTAGTTTTTAGATAAGTATATTTTTAAAATAATTTTAAAACGCTGGCTAAGGTTAATTATAAAGTTATTATTCTTATATTGTAATAAAATATTTAAAGCGTTTGCAAGCAGGCCTTTAGTGGTTTTAGTTTTGTAATTATATAGGTGATAACTTTGGGTAAAATAGTTAAGGCAAAATAAACTTTTAGATTTTTATTAGTTTAAGGCTAGTATAAGAGTAATTTTTAATAAAATAGTTTAATTTCTTTTTTAGTATAAGTAGCTTAAAGCTTTTTTTAAATATTGCAATATATTATAAAATAGCGCTAAATCTAGCTTAGCTTAGTATATAAGTCTTTAAGTAAAATGTTTATTATAGCTAGATAATTTTGCGTTAAAGTAATAATAGGCTATTTTATCTTTTATAAAAATCCACTATTTAGTTTTGCTATAAAAATAATAATAACCATATTAAATTTATAGCTTTAGGCGCTATTAATTGTTTTAATGTAGAGTTTATTTTTATAAATCTTCTAAGGTAATATAACTATAATTATATATTAAAGGTTGTAAGCAGCTTAGGTATATAAAGTAGAGATAAAAATAGATATTAGTTTGCTTTTATTATTTTATAGATTAATAGTATAAATTTAAAAAGTAATATATAATATTAGATTAATTTAGAAAGCGTTTATTTAGCTTATCTTAGATTAGACAAGCGTTTCCTTATGCTAGATAATAGCTTAAATGCCGCTTATATAATTTCTTTTATTTTTTAATATTTTACAAAGCACTTATAGATTAAAAAAGCGTTATAGGTATTAAGCTGCTAGGCTAAGATTATTAAAGTTAAAAGCTGATTTTATATATTTATTATAACTAATAATATTAGCAATATATTTTAATTTATTTTGCTATTAGTAATTAATTTAAGTGTGCAAAGCGTGGGGAGTAGCTTAGTTGATTTGTTTCAATATTAAAGTTTATATTTAACAAATAAAGAAGGTAGTAAAAGCTTATATATTTGCATTAAGTTAGTAGTTTGCGGTTTTGCAAGGCTAGTTTTTTTTATTTGCCTTTTTACGCTTATAAAGTTTTAATATTATATTTTATTAATATTAAACTTTATTACTAAGTATAATAACACTGTTTTATATTTTATTACTTATATAAAAAAAATAATAATAGTTAAGGAATTATTATATAACTAGAATAAAATTAGCTTTAGTTATTATATTAGCTTTATT